>MU790543.1:0-132405 GCA_027886635.1 Lentinula boryana
GGTTTCATTCCAAAACTATTTTTATTTTTATTTTAGCTATAATATTTCGCTCAAAACTGACGTGTCGGAGAAGTGCCTGTTGGCACTGTACCAATGCTTTTGTTAAATTTGTGTCAGGTGCAGTTCAGAGTGGCGCCCATTACTAGAGGCATATATGCTGGCTAAAGACACCGCTTGGCTAAGGTACACCAGTTTAAGTTGTGAGAGGAGGCAAAGGCTTGTAGCGAAAAGGAAACGGCAGGCATGTGAAAATTTCAACCAACTCCAGTCGCGAGAAGTCTGCCTACAGCGTCTTTAGCAGTCCTGGCTGATGCTCATAGTTTTGAAAACTCTCTCTCTGCCGTTAATGGCAGCGCTGGCTGCATCTCCCTCTGCTTTCACCGGTCAGCCTTGATACCCTCCTTTTGACCACGCGTTCTCGAAGACTTGTATAGCTGTGCAGTGGAAACCGCCTAGTCGATTTAGAGATGTGTTTCATACTAGTGAAGAAGCCAGGCAAAATGAAAGATGTCAGCTCGAATAAGATGCGTCTTGTTTTCGGCATGACGTTGATAAATGAGGACGCTACAAATGAGGGTCAAAAGGAGGAGGACGAGGACGAGAAGGCGATGATTGAGGACAAGTTGAACGAGGACGAAAGCAGGGTAGGAGATGATAGATGAGCACGAAGATAAGGCAGAGATCCTAGCTCGTATATGGACAGGTTACTCGAATTGGAAAATGGAGGTTACAAGAGAGGTGTCGTATGCTTGGCTTCTGTTGCTTTCTGATTTTGACATGATATGTATCAGGTAAAGCTTGTGAGCCAAAACATAGATCTTCAACAAGGGGAATCCTCCAAATCCTCAACTAATTGTAAACCCGACTTTACAGCCAACCGAGCCAAAGGGAAATGTAATCTACTCCCTTTGTTGGATTGGAATGGAGGAAGTATCTATACCTAACGAACTTGAAGGATGCCCCGTATGTAGGTCATTCATATCTCTGATCTAAAAATTTGCGATTGATATGTTCGGGTAGAAAATCGATAATGCATGCTTTCTAAAAAAAGGTAACATAGTGTATCTCCTGTTCAGGCCACAGTCAGAGGGATTTATGGGTACGTCTACGACTACGAACAAGCAGGATCCTTCCAGTTGATCAGGTTTCTTTTGCTCCTGTCGGAGCTGGTAGTATTCGTGCTGTTTTTTCTTGACTGCTTAACATCCTCACTTTTTATATAGAGGCAAATTACCACAACTTTAGCCTCTCAGGATAAACTGAACTTTCTTGTGGTATTGTACAATATTGCTGACTGGGAAGATGCCGTGTGTGATGCTTTCGCAGAAGGCTCAATAGTTCTTCTATCAAAAAAAAAAACCCAGTGGCTGGCCTTCGCTTCTGGAATCGGAGGAGGCAAAAGAGGATCGGCCCAAATTTAAAAGATCTCGAATGCCAAGGTTGAAGTGGTTTTCGCGTTCCTTGCGCCTGCTTTCATCATAAACCTTGTTCGCATTCTGTGCACTGCTTAAACCAAGTCCAAGCGTCCTGCAAACCAATTTTCATTGCTATGAAAAGACTGCTGTGCACACAGACTTCGACTTGATTAAATAACCTGCTTTATTTTGATCATCAGCAGCAGTTGATACTGTTGAATGCACTCGACGCAACTTATGATGATGAAATCTTTCATCACTTCAGCCTGCTTGTCGCTTGGTATCATTGTGGCATCGCAAATTTAATTACTAGCTTCAATCCATTGGCAGTTATCTCTATCGTCGCTCAAGCTATTTGCAGCGTCCCCGCATGCCTTTGAAGCCTGATATTGCTAACTCACTTACCTACTAGTACAACTCGGTGTGTGGATTGAGTACAAGAACGTTGGAAACCGATGCACATGATGTCGCATTAATTGCGGAACACTGCGGTATAATGATTACAGTGTACACTGCGGGGATAAGCCCATTTACTTACCATGGAAAGACTAATGCTATGTTGAGTTTATGTACAAAATTCTCCCAATAATGGAGTGCCCTATGTTTTGAAAAACCCTTTCAATTACCAAAATGAGAATATTATATGAGATAATTATTTATAATAAAATATCAACTAGCATTAGCCTTTTCATGGCAAGTAAATGGGCTTATCCCCGCAGTGTTACTCATGAACACCCTTGAGATTATCAAACGTATTGTAAGCTGTCTTCTACTATATTTGTTATCATCCGTGCCGAGCCTGTCGATATCAGGTCTTCGAAATTTCCTCGAACACAAAAGAATGCACAAGAATGTCGAAGAATGTCGGAAGGGTTAGGTAGGCGTGTTGGAAAATGTGAAGATGAAATGCCATTCAGGTCGGTCCCATACGGAGCCAGCACTGTTCGTGCTTGTCAGTGGGAATAGCTGTCTAATTTCGTTACCTACGCTCACGAGGATCTAGGGCGTACCTGCGCCAAGATCATCCTTCATCGCGCCATCCTTCTCGATAGCAAGTATCACCGAGATTATCTCTTCCCAACCTGAAACCCTATTCGCCGAAAGCGCTGACAATGGATGCCGAGATCACCCAGTCCCTCCACTTCATATGATGTCCTCGCTCGTGCGCTGCGTGCTTCCCTTCAAAGTAAAAAAAGACTCACAGTTCGCCTTCTCAGCCATCTGCTGCTCAAATTTACCAACAAATGATCAACATACTCCACCTGGCCAACATACTCCACCTGGCCCAAACCAGTCTCGTTCCGAATGTCACTTTTTGAGCTGCCTTCATGACTTGTATAAAAGCTATACAACTCCAGTAGGATTGGCATCGGACATTCGAGCACTTCTCTCGTACCAAGACTCGACTCTTCAGGCCTTTGAAACAATATTTACTTGCATCATAAATCGCCATGAAGCTCTCTACTTTCTTCGTCTCTAGTGCTCTTCTCTTCTCCGTTGTTGTCGCGCGCCCCTCACGTCTCGCTGAGCGTGTTGCTGCTCGTGAAAGCCGTAGGTCGAGGCCTTTTATCGCCAGCACCTCGCAGACTGTTCTCGCTGGCAATGTTAGCCACCCCGAATTCAGTGAGAACTGGTCTGGTGTGGTCATCGAGTCTCCTCCTTCCGGTCAAACCTTTAACAAGGTTGTGGGTACCTTTGTCGTACCCACTCCCTCTGGCAACAGTGGTGCAGCCTCTGCATGGGTTGGCATCGATGGAGACACTGCTTCGCAGTCCATCTTGCAGTCTGGTGTCGACTTTACTGTCAGCGGAGGTCGTGTAAGCTACGACGCGTGGTTTGAATGGTTTGTGATCTGATTTGATGTTCTGTGCTTCCCTTCAATCAACTCATTTTGTCCTCAAGGTTCCCCAACTTTGCCACCGACTTCTCCAACTTCGCTATCTCCTCCGGGAACACTATCACTGTCACCGTTCAGTCAACAAGTTCGACCAGAGGAACCGTCACCTTGACCAACGAGAGCACTGGCAAGACTGTCACTCAGGCCCTCTCAGCTCCCGACAATGCTGTAAGTTTGATCATATGTCTCGGGCTGCTCCGAAATTGCAATTAACTTTTTCATTCGAACAGGCTGCTCTCCGTGGGCTGAACGCAGAATGGATTGTTGAAGATTTTGAAGAGGGCAACAGCCTCGTTCCTTTCGCTAACTTTGGAACTGTCGAATTCACTGGTGCTGCTGCTTCCACAAGTTCTGAGACTCTCACCCCAGCGTCCGGAGTGATTTTGGACATTGAGCAAAATGGAGAGGTCCTCACCAGTGTCACCTCTAGCGGCAGCACTGTTACTGTTAAACATACTTGATTAAACTATACGATCCTTGAATTATTTCTCAGTAGGCGTGTTTGTCGGATGGACTGAATTGAAATGTACGTAGTCTCTGACATGGGTAGCTCGAAAACGGTAGCTCGAAAATATTATACCGTAATTTCAATAAGTTGTATGCGTTTTGAGTTGAAAGTTCGTCCAGACTCATATTGAGTCCGATAAGTATGTATCATATGGCTGACTTGCTTATCGTAATGATAAATACTCAGGAATCGGAAGAACGGGAGTTCACTAGTGCTGACTGCGACACCCACCTTTCATTATTGCAGACAATGCCTATGACTATGAATGGTCAAGGATATCAGTTACTTCCTGTCAAGAGCAACGACTCTTCACGCGAAGATGATGACGTTAGCAGTGCGCCTTCGTTTACTAGGCGAGACGTTGGCCGACGCTTTCGACTTGGATTCCTTATCTCTCTTGCTGTTATTACGCTTTGCGCATTATTTCTGAAAAGAGACAAGCCATTGCTGACCCACTCACCCATAAACGATGATGATCTTGGCTTAGATAAATGTGCTGCACCGCTAGCGCTCGCAGCAAAGCCTCCTGCACCCACCAATCCTTGGGCATCACTCACGATTTCTGAGATTGCCATCATACAAAAGTGGCTTGAAGCACCAGAAAGAAAGCTAAATCTCACTCGAGGGTCAGATTCTGTCCTTTCGGATAACGTCGTATACCTTATAGAGGCGTATTATCCTCCTAAGGCAGATGCTCTCGCATATCTCGCCGGAGGAAATGCACCGGACAGGTATTCTCGTGTCATAATCCATCATGGTGGATTGGAATTCCCTACAATCAAGAACTACCTTGTTGGCCCTCTTCCTGTCAGCGAAAGAACCACCATGAGACTATTGACTGAAATCTACCACGAAAGCGAGATTCCATTCAATGCCCGAGGATTTGTCAACATCGCAGAGTTGCATGATGTTTTCAAATTCATCTCATCAGAGCTTTCGGACGCGTTGGAGGTATGTTGCATTCAGGTAATTCGGATAAACAGATCCTTATTGATACTATTACTATAGGATTTGTTTGGGGCAACCGCACGGGGAAATGATAATGATACGCTCATTGCCTCGGCGGGTGGTCCATTTAGTTTTGATGGCAACACTCGAAAGACGTGGTTCTCGCTGAGGAGAAATTTGCCTGGTCCTTGGCTCTTGCCAATCAATTTCTGGCAATATCTTGATGTATCCGGTACGGACCCTTCGCTGTGGAAAGCTTTGAAGGTATGACTCTGTTTTTCTCAAAACAAATTGTACTTATCGACATTATCCGATCAGGTGGTCTACAACCACCAGATTTTTGGATCGACAGAAGAATTCCTCCAGTCGTATCGGAATGGTACACTCATTCGGGTTCCAGAACAACAATCGTCTGGTAAACCTGAAGATTTTTCATGGTCAACACGCAAGCGTGTCGGGACACCGAGAGACCTTGATCACCTTCCTGGTCCTCGTTCAGTTTCGTTCGCTGGGCTGAGATTCAGAGTTGATCAAGCATCACAGTACGTATCTTGGATGGGGTGGGGGATGTATCTCGGCTTCGATAGGGATATGGGATTGAATCTCTGGGACATCACCTTGAAAGGAGAAAGGATCATATATCAGGTATCCTTCATCTTCCCAGCGACTTTAGCTTCTGATTATTCTATCTTGCATAGCTCGCCCCTCAAGAAGCCATTGCCCAATATGGTACGAACGCAAATGCCTCGTTGATTTTATTTACCAGTGACAACATTTGTACCTCTAGCTGGAAACGATCCTCTCCAATCCACTACTGCTTGGCAGGACCGTCATTTCGGTATGGGTCTCGCCGTCCGGGACATGCTACCTGGATATGATTGCCCGCATGAGGCGGTCTATCTTCCAGCTACAACGCACTCGGCTCTCGGGGCATTTGTACGCGAAAAAGCCATATGTGTATTTGAACAAGACACCGGAAGACCTGTAACCAGACATACTGGATATATGGAAGGTGAATTTGGTGCGGTGAAAGGGTACATGTTAACTGTGAGAAGTATTTCTGTGGTCGGGAAGTAAGTCTTCTTCATTCGGATTGGTAGAGTTTCTGTTTGACCGGTCTTTCGCATGCAGTTATGACTATGGTGCGTCGAATCACATCCTACATAGATATTCGCTAACCCATTAGTATTCTAACATTCAGTGGTAACCTGTTTCGCTCGAGTATCCGCATCCCCAATATTGATGAGGACTACCAGTTTGACTATATGTTTCACATCGACGGAACGATGGAAGTTCGACTTTCAGCTTCAGGTTATCTGCAAGGCGGCTACTGGGAGCCTGTTCAAGAAGGATACGGGGGAAGAATCCGGGAACATTCCAGTAAGTCGTGAACTATCGACTCATCTCAAGTGGGAGAATACTAATGTATGTTTCCAATTCTAGTGGGGAATCTACATGACCACGTAATAAACTATAAGTGAGTACGGACTCGTTCTATACCCAAAGCTGCATGCTCCAGAATTTCACGTCTTCCACAGAGTTGACTTAGACATTGCCGGATCGGAAAACAGCTTGCTTGAGACTATCGCTGCTCAAGAGATTATTGAACAACCGTGGTTGGAAGATGATGAATGGGGTAGCACAGTAATTCAGCAGAACATTACCAGGCGCATTATTGAGACAGAAGATGAAGCGCTGCTCAAGTATCCGACAAATTTTCAAGGTCATTATTCCATTGTGAACCAAAACAAGACCAATGCTTGGGGTGTTCCTCGTGGATATGCTATCCACGCTGGGTATAATCCAATTCATAATGTGAGTTCCAAGCTTCCGTTTCTTTTTGAGCTAATATATCCATAGACTGTCGTCGGCTCACGCCGTCTTCTTAACAATGCGAATTGGGCCCGATATAATTTAGCCGTCTCCCTTCGTAAAGAGACCGAACCTTCTTCGAGCTCGATGTGGAATATGAACCTACCTGGAAAACCCACCGTCGATTTTCACAAGTTTTTCGACGGGGAAAATATAACTCAAGATGACCTTGTGGTATGGGTCAATGTCGGAACTCACCATCTGGTTTGTTCTTCCCATCTTTTTCACAATTAGTGGGTGGAATTTATTCACACTGGCTGATAGCCTCAAGCGGAAGATTCTCCCAACACCAAGACCACAGTAGCCATGTCAAGGTGTGTGTTCTTTTCACATTGACGCCGACTCCATGCTCATGAACTTTTGTCTTGTTGTCGCAGCTTCCTTCTTACACCTCTGAACTACTTTGATTCTGACATTTCCCTGGACTCTACCAATGCTATATTGCTCAGTGCACCATCTCGTCCCGGCGAGCCTTGGGGCTTTGATGACTATGGCGTCAAGCAAGACTTTACATGTGTCCCAGAAACTCCGCCTCCGTTCGAGTATGTTGATCCGAAGGTATACGACGAAGACGGCCGGTTGAAGGAATCAGGGAGTGTTGAAGATATGAGGAAGATGGCAGAGATGTATCATCGGATAAAGGTTGAGTTGTAGATCAACGTACCACCAAGAATCTAGCTACTTGTAAATATGCGAAGAAATATACATCAATCCCGAGCCCATTCCGCTCGCGATACGGCGATCACATGACTTCGTGACCTACGCGCCGAGCTGACTCAGGAACCCCCCATTTAGTTCTGCTTATAACACTGGCAAACGTCGAGGGTTTTTCCTCCTTCCTCCCAGCTATCTTCTCCAGTCTAATCATCAAGTTCCAGCTCCCGAATAATCCAAATGGCTTCATCACTAGTTTTGCGAGCGTTCAGGTCTTCCAAAGCGTCTTCCGCTTTTCCTAGATCGATCCGAACGTTCTCTGCAAGCTCGTCTTGCTTAGGACATTATGCTGACGCGGATTTTGGTGTAAGTATGTGACTATGTACTGAGGAACTAAAGCTTCATTTAATTTTCCATGTCTGTCTGTTCGTTTAGACCTTCAAAAAGGTCACTAGCGGGCCCCAGTCAGAAGGACGTCTAGTTTTGGTTGATTTTTACGCCGAGTGAGCATTGATGTTCATTGGCATTGGATTCATATGCAAAAATACTGAGTCCTGTCCTTTTTCGAAACTGTGATCTCTAGGTGGTGTGGACCTTGTCATGTGTCAGTCAAGTCTCAACGTATCTTTCGGGCGGTCAATTTTTTCTGATCATCTTGTCCAATTGTCGATGTAGACTGTCACCTATCCTCAAGAGTATCTCGAGCGATCCGAACATCAAATCGGGTTCAGGTCTTCCAGTGGATGTCATGACCATCAACACTGAATCCGAGGATGGTATGGAACTCAGTCAAAAGTACAAGGTATGGGATCTGCGATAGTATACCACACACACTCAATTACCTCTCTCTTTGCTTGTTTTCATTATCCTTTCGGACCAATTTGTTTGTACAACTCTATCACTCCTTGGCAGATCCGTGCACTTCCGACAGTGATTGCGTTTCGAGAGGGACAAAATGTCATGCAGTTCGTGGGGGCACTTCCTGAGGCACAGGTGCATGATTTTTTGGGAAAGGTTTGAAGGGGCATGGAAGAAGCCACGGAATCTCCTTTACACATCGACTGGGTATGATGTGATTCGTTATTGGCATGGGCAGTTTTACTGATACTTCTTTCTGATTTTCTTGCATCCTATATGTCCTTCTCATGCTCCTCCGCAGCCCAAGCTATTTTAAACATTTTGTTCGGAGGGCTAAGTCGTGTTCGCAGTACTGCTTCAAAAAGCTTCCCATGCAGGTCACATACTCGTTTCTTGTTCTCGTCGGAGGAAAGGCATTGTATATATTGCCACACCTAGAGAGCAAATGCCATCGCAAATCTAATTTAACCCTTTCAGACTGATTTCTGATATCGTAGAAATGATCATTGCTCTCACACGTACTCTACTTTTTTTTGAATATGATGCATGTAAACTTATTGGACCAATTTCGTGAGCGGTCCAATTATTCGCCGAATACAAGCCTCGCGGCCGATTCAGTAATTTATTTATAAGTACCTCCGTGTGCAGCGCCTCAAGGACCCATCTCCTTTTAATCATTACTCACCATCCTCAACGCCGCCTGTTCTTCTTTCTCTTTCATCTGCTTATAGATTTGCGTTTTTCCTGGAAACATTCTTGGTTGCTGTACGCGTAAGCATTATCGTCATTTATCCCGAAAAGAAATGATGTGTTTATTACGGTACTTGCTCTCAGTTAACACTTGCAACCGACACACGGGAATCAGGAGAAACTTGAATAACTTATAATTTCGCTCCAGCGTTTCATTGATCTTGATATTCGCCGGTTCTTACACGAGAGAGTGACGTAGAAGAAAGAAGAAGAAGAAGAGACTTTAAAAGCAAAGATGAGTACTCGGACTGGGGGACGACAGGCCATGTCAGAGCTGAAGCTGAGGAGACTTCTGGAGCATAATGCCCGACTAAAAGATGACCTTGCGAGGCCGAGAGTAAGAGTCAGTGAAGCTAGTGCCAGGTGAGTGATACTTGGCCCGGGTTGTCAATGAACTTTACACTTACGTTTGGAATCTTTGACAGTCTCATAAGATATTGTAAAACCACTAAAGATCATTTGGCAAGCTCTATCCGTGATTTGGTAAATGTCCTAATGCTTACTGTCATCGATGACTTTAGGTCCCTTCTGTCTGGGGTCCTGTTGGCAAAAGCGAAGACCCTTATGGCCAATCATCTGGCGGCAAGTGCTGCTCTGTCCAATAGTCTTTCGTACGGGATTCAAAGGCGACCTGTTCCACCAAAATAATTTTGGATCGTTTGACTCTCGCACTTGATACACCTTGTACCCCCTACTCTCATCATGATTTTTATTCATCCGACATCTTGAATACCACTTTATCTCCGCGCTCTGTTCCCGTTTTTTATTACTCTGGATTTCTTTCTTGTAGCCCATCCTCCGAATTTGTTGTACTTGCCCTTCCCAATCTGCTTTTACCCCCCCTTTTCGTTGCTATCGAAATTGAACGTTTGATGGACAACTCAGGCGCAAGTCATGCGCAACCCAGCTGACGGCTCTCAAATCGTTTTCATCATATCAGAATCTCGATATTTTGGAACGCAGTAATGGACAAAATCAATCTATACACAGGTAGAACGGTCGCAACTCGTACATTGCTTAACCTGATTCGGGAGAAATGCCATAGCACTAAAGCTTCGAGGAGAAAAATCCTTTGATAATAGACAGCGAAGAATTGGAAAGGATATAAACAATAAGTGTATAATGTAGAAAAGCAAACTTTTGGGAACGCAAAGGATGGACGGTGTGAAAGGACTGCCGTGATCAGCTTCGCTTG
This sequence comes from Lentinula boryana, assembly GCA_027886635.1. Taxonomy (NCBI): domain Eukaryota; kingdom Fungi; phylum Basidiomycota; class Agaricomycetes; order Agaricales; family Omphalotaceae; genus Lentinula; species Lentinula boryana. The sequence goes on from MU790543.1 coordinate 10,098, forward strand.
AGTGTCAGGTAAGAAAAAGAGCATCAAGGAAAGCAGGAAACTATAGTGCGACGTAGAATACCGACGGAAAAGGGATGATGATGATGTGTTCTGGTGTAAAGCACCTGAGCGTTGGGAATTGGTATGGTGGGTTGGTTGCAAACGAGTGTGTGAGTTCAAACAAGATACTTGCGAACGAATTTCCGGTCCAGATATGCAATCACAATCGAACGCACGAGGTCTGGCCTGTTCGTATTTATACAGTAAAATCCGGGGGAAAGGGCAGATAGGCGAAAGAGCAACGAAAGAGTACAACGACAAAAAGGGAAGCAAATCACATTATCGTGCAATTGCAACCCTGTGCTGGAGGTGCGTATGGATCTTCGCCCTTGCCAACAGGACCCCACACTGACGGTACCTGAGCAAAGATAGGCTGAGTTCTAGGAGAAAGAGCGCGGCAGATAGAAAACGTACAAGATGGTCTTTGGTTGTTTTGCAGTATCGAATTAAACTAACGAGTTTCAATTAATGATTGAGAACAAAGATATTCAGAAACAAACAACACATACCTGGAACTAGCCTCGCTTACTCTGACTCTGGGCCTTGCCAGATCCTCCTTTAGCCTCTGGTTGTGCTCTGCCAGTCTACGGAGCTTGAGCTCGGACATGGATTGCTAGGAAGTTTCAGACTCAAGTCAGCTCTCAAAGAATGAGAAGAAAATGAAAGATACGATACGAGAAAGAACGAACCTTATGCGGCCGGGCGTTCATTGTGTAAAAAGATGGATATGAGGACAAAGAAAAAAGTGGCCAGTCGACTACAGATGCCAACAAGCACAAGTGAGAGAGGAGGACGGAAAAAACTCGACGGCGAGGGGATAGACGAAAGGGCCAAACCTTTTTGATGGAAAGAAAGGAGCAAGCACGCTTATCAATCTGCTATTATTTTTCGGGACGTGCCGGCCGGTCTTCCCGCTCGTCTTTTTTCTCTTCACCAAGTACCATGGCTCCCTTTAACCACCCCAAATCTCATAAAAAGACCAAATCTCCTTCGTTTTCTACCCATAGTAACTTTTCAATGGACTTTTTTTCCTTCTCCCTAAACATATTATCTGATTTACAGCCTTTAACAACCGATCCCCACTGCTCTACAAAGGACGCGCACGCAACAGGAATCCTCCTCAAAGCCGTCTAAATCATGTTCTTCCGGTTATCCCAGAGCACTTTGGCTCTCCTGATTGCAATCGTCGTCGCTCTCGCCTAGATTCGATCTACCACGACCCCTTTGAGGACCAAGAAGACCCAGACGAAGAGGTCGACGAAGAGGAACGGCCGACCTTCACATGGGAAGACGAGAAGACGCTCGTATCAGATCTCCTTCACAATGGGTATATACACCCATGATATAGTCTCGTCTATATCTCTTCCCTGATGTGCGTTTCGTCAGTTATGAACAAGATTCCGAATACCTCAAGCTCAACTCTCTCGCGGACTCTATCCAAGCTGCTTTCTCCGTGCACTCTGAAGAACTTTTGGACGACGTCGCAGACACTCTAGTTCCCGCTGTCAATCGCGTGAAATACGGCCATCAAGTCTTGAACGACCAAGTTGACGATTCCTTTGCTCTTGGCGTCCTCGAATTCGATGAAGCTTGCAAGAAATTAGAAGCAATCAGTATTGCTAGTCATAATGAGCTCAAGAAAGCATATCGTGCATCTCAGGTATCATCGCAAATAGTGGATGTATGCGTACGGTTTTTCGGTGATTAATCTTATGAATACCTAGGCACGAATTCAAGATATGCTCAAGCAACTAGAAGAAGCGTGTGCTCGCCGTGACCGACTTTGGGTGGATTACGAGGCCGCCCTGGACGAAATCTGTGAGTATCATGATATCTCAGAATTTGATGTCCGGCTCATGTGCTTCGCTTGCTAGTCAACCCCGCAACAGATGCACTCAAATCCCTTCCAATACGCATGGAGCGTACTATCACCGCTCTAGAAAAGCAAAGCAAGCAAATTGGTAAAGACGGCGGAAACAAAGAAAAATACCTCAAGGGACTTTTGAGCAAGTTCACTTAAATATTGAATCCTCTCCTCTCGTTTAACGGACGCTGGCTTCCTTATCTGTGTCGCACGCAAAACTTTCTTACCCGAATACTATCCCGTCAATGGACGTATGCTGCTCTCGTCTTACTGCCTTCTGCATGTATTTGATACACCTCTAGGCTTATTATCGGTACATTAACATGGTGCTTGAAAGTATAGTACAATGTAATAGCAAAAAAAAATACAACATAAATCAACCAAAATCAGATTTAAATTTATAACGCATCTTCGAAAAGCAATTTTCTAGGTTTGCTGAGCGAAGGTGCAGCGGAGATCAAGTGCGGCCTGGAACGAAAACAGTTAGTTTAAGAAAGTCACGAAGGAAAAACACGTACATGGAAGTGCCACAGCCAGCAGCAGCATTGCCCATGATGATACTTTCGGACACTCCTGAAATGCTATCGTTCTTACCGAACGCAGCGGCGTCGAACAGATGGTCCGTCGTTTTTTCAAATGAAGCGAGCATCAGCACGCTGTCTTTCATTTTGGCGACACCGAAACGGGTGATCCCCAGGACTTCGCCCTATGAACAGAGCCAAGGACACCGTATGTGAGCGATATATGGAAAGAAACTTTGATCAACCTATGCACCTTATAGGACATCACATCTCCGAGCAACATGACATGACGAGGATCAATGTTCATATCGTGCGATTTCATGGTGTATTGGATCTCGTTGATGATGGTTCTGCGGGCAGCCTCGATACCTAGCACTTGTGCGACTTCGATGACATGATTTGATGAGGTGTGTTCGCCGACAACACCTATCGGACAGCATTGAATTTTGATACTCAGATGAAGAGGCATTGGAATATCAAACCTTCGGTGATCATGCATTTCTGCAAACCATATCCTTCCACCAGAAGCTCTTTGTCTCCTTTCTTGCCCCTGTGATCGTCTTTTTCTTTAATATTAATCACAGCTCGATGGATAGTGGGCACTCCCTGCCGATATAATATAAGAGATATCACGGAGCCTTGCGAAGAACTGAGATTACCTTAACCACAACCTCAGAAAGATTTCGCTTGAGCTCGCGCAGTCTATAAAACTTATCCACACCGTCAACATATATACGGAGTCTGTTTTTCCTTGGAACAATGGTGATTGACTATCAAAAAAACGAAATTGCACATTAGAGACCGAACCAAAGCGGAAACGGGCAATTGAGCGCACCTCTTGCTTTATCTTGAGCTTCTTCGCTGCTACAATTGCCCATTTGATGTCATCGAGAGTTAATTCAAGCTGAAGCTTCTGAATGGCGTCCATGTCCACCAAAACACCAATATAGGTGTACTCTGGGGCCCACGCTTCTTCTAATACGCCGGAGATCTGACCATTATAATTTATTTCAGTAAATTCGGGTTTTGTTCGAAAGTATCGAGCTTACATCACCCAAGAGCGTCTTTTCCAATCGACCTTTAACGATCCGCGCGGAAGCCTCGCTGTCTGCAGTAACCAGTTTGCAACTGATGATGGGCGTGCTGATCGCTTTGGCGGCGTTGATAATCTCTTTGATACGTGGAACACCGAGAGTGACGTTCATGGAGGCGACACCAGCAAAATGGAAAGTCTTCAAGGTCATCTGCGTTCCTGGCTCGCCAATGGATTGGGCACCTACAGCTCCCACTGTTGAACCTGCGGATTGTTTTGCGTAATCAATCATTTCACCTTGGAGGTAAGGCGCGACTCACCTGGCTCGATTCGAGCTTTTACGTGTTTGACCCAGCAAAGATCCAAGAACGTCTTTATTTGCTTTGTTGTCACCTTGATCTTGTTATTCACTGCAATTTTTGCGGCCTCTATGGAAAGACCAGACATGAGCCAGCGATATTTTCTAGAATCAGAACGACCAGCGCACCAGAAACACCGAATGAGAGATCAGTTTCCTCGTCCCATTCGCTTGAACGCTCCAGGGCTTCGTACATCCCTTGGTCAGTTCTTGCTTGCGCAAGCTTCGTGACCACATTATCTATTAGAAAATTCCTAAGGGAGTCTACATAGGTCGGAGTACACTCAGTGATAAAGCGCTTCGTTCCCAGCTCTTCATTGACCAGTTCGACAATCTGGAATGGTAATAGTGGCGACCCAATTCGGTTCGTAGCCTGCGGTAGACTTAGTGCCAGATTGACGGTGTAGGGTTATGCACTAACCGTGGCATATTGCCAAGCTCGATCGAGGTCCAATGGTTGCGCATCCCCTTCCAGGCACGCAGGATCCAAACCATCATCGCCGTATCGAAATTGCACTACACCACCAGTCGAATTCCGAACGGACAAATCGTACTGCGTGGTCAAGTCCTCCAAGGCTTTCATCAGCCGACGCTGCATGTAACCCGTCTCTGCCGTCTTGACCGCCGTATCGACAAGACCTTCACGCCCGGATATGGCGTGGAATAGGAACTCGGTAGCTACCAAGCCCGAGTAGAAACTGTTCCGAACGAAACCTTTGGATGGTGGTTCCTTTGAATTTTTGGGGAAATGAGGAAGTGAGCGGTCTTGAAATCCGTTAGGGACACGATGGCCAGCGATGATTTGTTGACCGACACAAGCAACCATCTGGGAGACGTTGATAACGGAACCTGCGGAAATTGAGATGATACTGATTGCAAAGGGTAATATAGGATAACACACCCTTGGAACCACAGGTAGCCATAATGAGAGGAGCGTTCTGACGGCTCAGCTCTTTCATGCAAATTTGTCCCACTGCTTCACGGACTTTGGAAAGTACAGATGAAATTTCCGCTTCTAAGGTCTGCTCTTGGTCACAGCCAGGTTTGTTCTCGAGTTCTCCGTTCTTTGCCTGTGCGATGAGACGCTGACAATGTGCGTATGCTTCTTCGACCAGGCCGTCTTTCTTCATGGAGAGTTCAGGTCCAGGAATAACATCGTTGATACCGAGAGAAAACCCGAAATTAGCTACAAGATGATATGTTAGGATGACAACTTGGACCACGACACAGCATACCTAGCCAACGAGCGCACAGTTTTGCGAGACGGTTCATAGCTGCTGCCGCTTCGTGAGGACCATAGTCCCGCATGATGACTCCAAAAATCGATTTCTTCTTTCCGCTTCCAACGATAGCCTTGTCCATTACCCCGCACATAACTTCACTGTTCATGATAACGAGCCAACCATCATTGGGCGACATATCCTTCGCCAATTTCATCCTTTTCGGATAGTTTTCGGGCTTGGCCTCTTCCCATCGATGGCATTTCGATTCTACGTTAACCATGATGTTGGATTTTCGATTGGGTCGCATCAAGACACCGAAGATCTGTTTGCCTGTCCATAACCGAGTAGGCTTGAGGATGGTAGGAGGTGGGATGTCGATTTGGAGATCTGCATCAGCCATGTAACAACATATCTGGGTGAACTGACGACGGTCGAAGAATTGGTCTTTGCGGGACATAAGATAGGAAGCAGTAATGAAATCTTGAATGGCCGCAATAACAGGTTCACCGTTACGAGGTGTTACGAGATTGTGTTTGATATTCATCAACTCTAGTGCTTCGGTTCGAGCCTCCTCGGTTTGAGGGATATCTACACCATTATCAACAAAGGATCACTAGTTTACGATAGAAATAGCAGAACGCACGTAAGTTCATTTCGTCACCGTCGAAGTCAGCGTTGTATGGACCGCACACACATTCGTTCAAGCGAAACGTTCTCCAGGGCCGTACTTTCACCTATACTCAAAAGTCAAACAGGATATTGCTCGACACACGCAAAATCACTTACTCTATGACACATAATGGAAAGCTATAAAAACACTAGATTAGCACGACAAAAGCTGTAGTGCAAAACGGACATTACCTTGTGCAAACTTGGCTGTCGGTTGAACAGAGCGACATCACCATCAATAATATGCCTTTCCACTATGTCACCGATAGCAAGCCCATCCGCGATAACTTTCCGATTCCCAAACTTCAGAAACTTCTTATTCTGCCCCCGAGAGACGAAATTGGCTCCAGGATGAACGTCTGGTCCGTTCCGAACTGCCTGTTTTAACGATTCGATGTTATGTGACGTGACGCGCTCGGGGTAGGTCAGAATTTGTGCAACACGTTGTGGTACAGCAACCTCGTCAATGCGTAGGTTTGGATCGGGAGAAATGACGGTACGACCGGAAAAGTCTACACGTTTTCCAGATAGGTTGCCACGAAAACGGCCTTGCTTCCCTTTGAGACGTTGCACGAAACCTCGGATTGGTTTTAATCCCATTTGAGATGGCACTCCCGGAAGCTCAGAGTTGATGTACATCGCGACAGAGAGTTGAAGTAAATCCCACTGTTCCATGAATTGTGGAGTAGGGACACCCCTTGCTAGTCCCTGTTTAATGACCGCATTCGTGAACACGATTTCAGTCAGCTTGACGGTGAGGTCGTCTTCGTTTGATCCGCCGTCCTGCGCGACAGATGGTCGTATACAGACTGGAGGGACGGAAATGTATTGCCAGATAAATTCTTCTGGTCGACCGAATTTGGGTTGCAGGCCAAGCAGCTCGGAGTCCTGAAACATATTTCAGTATGATAAAAGATGGACTATACGCAAGTCATTCACCTCGTCTGATATCCGCTTGAAAAGATCCAGGACTTTCAACGGGTTGAGGTCTTCGTGGACAGCTTTGTTCAGATATAACGTGAGGTCTTTCTGCTCTTCAATAGCTGGTGCAAAGGATTTTTTCCATTTTTCCATTTCTTCCGCGGTTTTCTTCGCGCGGAACTTGTCGTGGATAATCTTCAAAGCTCCTGCCTTCTTCACCGCGCCATTGGTAGCCGAGCAGTACGGGCAGTAAACCGTCTTCCTGGCCATTGTATTGACTGCTTTGGTCAACGCTTGTCGTTGGATGTTTTCGAGGTTTGGTCGACGGAAACGCTTTATGAAATTGCGGCGATCTGGTTCCTCAAGAAGAACGCGCGCACACGTCTAGGACAGTGGTCATTCAACTTGGCCGACTCGGATGACACGGTAGACGCACTTTACAGATACATTGAAGAATCCCGATTGTATGTTTGAAATAACCAATGTGGAAGACAGGAACGACGAGCTTGATATATGCATAATGACCGACGCAATCAATTGTAGATTGACCACACGTCTCACAGAAAGCGTTTTTCTCTGTCGTTCCCTAGATGTATGATTAGAAAAGCTACCTCATAATCATATCCATGGCTCGACTAACTAGACGACGATCAAGTACACCATCTTTCACTGGAAGTCGTTCATTGTGTGTGTATAGATCGCGATGAGTAACCTCAAACTCCGCGAATTTTACAGTGTCCTGGGCATTCAGTAAACTAAACTGCAGTTTCTTGCTGCAAGAATACGGAGAATCAGAAATAGAGAAGGAAATATGGAGATCGCTTGTACATACATGACTTTTGGAGCCTGATGAGAGACGGATTCCTTCATTCTGACTCTTCAAAGCCGAGACCTATTGCTATGACATATGGACAAGAAAAGATGAAGAAGAAGGAGAGCCAGAAAATGATATCGGAGTGTTGTGTGACATTGAATGAGCCAGACGCGTGACACGGGACTTACGCGTCCAAGAGGAAACTTTTTCCTATCGTATAACCACCATGTCTAGAACTTCCTACGACCGGTAATCTCCTCTTTTGAGCATTGTTCCTTCGAAGGTTATTGATAATACCCAGATACCTCACCGTATTCTCCCCGGAAGGACGGCTTTATCAAGTTGGTACGTCGAAACCAGCTTCCATCCTTCGAAGCTTAATCCTTTTCATCGTTAGAATACGCTTTCAAGGCGATATCTGGCTCTGCACATACATCAGTTGCCGTTCGTGGCAAAGATACCTCGGTTGTCATCACCCAACGCAAAGTCCCAGTACATCTATTTCCTTTCTTATTCGTTATGTGGTCTCTAACTCACTTACCAGGACAAACTCTTAGACGCATCGACCGTAACACATCTATTCAGTATTACTCCAACAATTGGCTGCGTAATGACAGGCCTCATCGGTGTGTGGTACTACATTTTTTGCCCAATTGCAGTGCTGACGCGGTCTTTTCAGCCGATGCTCGTCAACAAATTTCTCGTGCGAGGAGTGAAGCTGCAGATCATCGGCACAAGTACGGATACGAAATAACGCCCGATCAGCTTGCAAGACGTATCGCAAATATTAATCAGGTTTACACGCAACGTGCCGGAATGAGACCGTTTGGAATCGGTGAGGCATTGAGCCTTCTTATCAAATTCGTTTTCGATCTCATTTATGTATGTCAAGCCATGATACTTATTGGTATCGATGCGGAGTATGGTCCCCAAAGCTTCAAACTCGATCCTGCAGGCTACTTTGTGGGATATCACGCGACAGCTGCTGGTCAAAAGCAACAGGAAGCAATGAACCATTTAGAAAAGAAATGGAAGAAACTCGATAATGGGCGAGGTGCTGACGATCCTGTCGGCGCTGGTCAGAAGCTTACTCGCGCAGAGGTCATCGAGGTATATTGCAAACTGGCGTAGTTTTTCATCTGATTGACCACATGGAAAAATAGATGGCCATCGAAGCAATGTCAACAGTACATGGTGTTGACTACAAGCCTTCGGAAATCGAGATCGGTTTAGTGTCTACGAGTCCTGAGGAAGATGTTAAAACACAAGGCTTGTGGCGAACGATGGACGAGGCGGAAATTGAGAAACACCTATTGGCATATGCTGAAAAGGATTAAGTAGTTTAATGTGTTTTCCACTTGTACAATCTCAGACCTGGATTTAAATACGCTGAGTGAAGGTCTTTGGAAGTATAAGTATTTGATACTGTAAGGAGTGTTGGCTGTGTACTAGTCATGATAAAGCTATGAGCGCACAGATGCACCACCACTCTACATCCAAAGCGCAGGTTAGATTCAGTATAAATAACAAAGACATTTATCAACGAACCAATATCGCCTCAATTTCCGCTTCTTCCAATTGGTGCACTCTAGGTCTCCAAAACCTTTCCGGCGCCTCCCAAAACTCCTGGAAAACACTTCCACTCACCGACCCTGATGACGAGCTTGAAGAAGCAGAAGACGCAGAAGAGTCTGAACTTGATGCTCCTTTCGAGAATTGTGTGTAGTTTTTGCTCTGAAACTCAGGAGGGGCGAAAGGATGTGCATGAGGGGTTTCTGTGCCTATGACAAGTGTAACAATTGAATTTGAGCCAGTGGAGCCAGTGAGCTGTTGAAGGCTTACTTGAAGGCCAACTGCGTTTGCCCAGAAAACGGATGAGAGGAGTATGCACTCGCTCAGCGAAGACACGGATAGAAGGATGCATTGTGGTAATTGATGAGAGTCAAGTTTCAGAGATTCGGACATGTGCGGAAACAGCCGTAAAGCCTGGCGTCAGCGTATAGTTTTCATCATTGTATTCGATTCTACCATGTTATAGTGCAAGCTTAAATAAATGCACGGTCAACAATAATGTGGCGGATACCAGTCAAGCTCCAGTTCAAGCAACTGAGCGTAAGAAGATCTTCCAAGAAAGAGTATCATGTCCGGATAGATCGCTAAATTCTCCATCCAACATATCAATTCCTTTCTTCTTCCATGTAACACAGTGTCCATGTATGTCGAAAGATAGAAACTATGGAGCGACCGCCTGTTTGTCAGCAGTTCTTACATGCTTTTCAACAAAGTTTCAACAGCAGCGTCTGTACTTTCAAATTTCATGGTCAGCATTTTCCACATGCTAATGGACGCATAAATTGACGCACAGAACGAAGCGAAAGCCAGTTGAGAAAGAAGTATGGCTGCTCATTCTTCATCAGATAAATCCTCTTGGTCCTGCGCCCTTTCCTGCGCCCTCATAGCGCCAACAATGTCATCGGACTCTCCCTTTTGAGCAGCCAGTCGTTGACCTAGAGAGAGAATCATCAGAAGAGGATTTGCAGTGCAAAAGAGAAAGTATAATCACGAATAAGAGTATGAATCGCTTCTTGGGTCTTGCGTTCTAACTTGGCTAATTTCTTGTCAGTTTCACGCTTGAGATCCCAATTAGGTCTTTTAGGTGCGATGTTGAACACATTCTGTTGAGACCAATTTCAGTTTCGAGCCCGGATCTTAAGTGTCGAAGCTTCGTACCAAGTCTTCAGCCCGCTTCTCTTCATCTTCTGCAATGACCTGTTGTGCCAATCCATCGACATTCTTCTCTACGGTGTCCATTTCTACATCTTCAGATGCGGTATGCTTTTTCAGAGTCCTTGATTCTGGGTCAAAGTTACGGTTCTTGATGATTCCTTGACTATAGAATCGATTTTGACTTCGCGTATTTCCTTGAATCAAGAGTATACACCTACATACCTCTCTTCCTTTCTCTTTTTCAATTGTAGGAGTCGAGCCTTTCGTGCATCTGAAGTTTCCGCGAGGGACATAATGGTTGGCAGGCAAGACCGCGGATATTCCAGTTTCTCACACGCTTTATTTACTCGTACGGTCATGAGCATGAGCCAGAACTACCTCTAGACTGGATGACTTCCCGTAAGAACTCTACGAATAATATTGTGAAGACTTTCTACTCAAAATTTATCTGAGCATTCAATGAATGCTTTATGGCGAAACACTTGTCTTCGCCCCTTGATACCTTCAAAGCATGCAACATTCCGTTCCTTCAGCGCGTCTGCGTGTCCAAACGCCCCGAAGTCTCTACGGATGGAAGAATTTGCTCCAGATGTAATCCGGTGAGCATGATATACAAGTAAGACAGTCTAACTTGTACTTACCAGTCCTTAGCAACTTTTCCATCATTGCTCACATTGACCATGGTAAATCTACTCTGGCTGATAGGTGCGTCTCTTGCGTCGTTCAAGTTTAGGTGCTTCTCGAACCTGTTTGATCAGATTACTTGAGGTTCGAATATGCTGAACTTGGAAAGAGGCTGCCAATGACTGGTCTTTTTCTCAAGTTGACTGGAACGATCAAGAAGAAGGAAACAGGCAAGAATGAGCAAGTACTAGATAAACTGAAGGTTGAAAGAGAGCGCGGAATTACGGGTGCGTACGCGTTATTCACCACGAGTCTGGTAATCTCGATGATGATGTTCTTATTCCAAGTCAAGGCGCAGACTGCAAGGTATCGACGGTTCAAATCATTCGTGCATCATATGTTACTTATTTTGACTGTGTATCAGCATGGTGCACTCAAGCAATGGCAAATCCCACCTTCTGAACCTGATTGACACACCTGTGAGTCTTTCGAAACACATTACGAAGGAGAAGTATAGAGGTATATCCAAAATCTCTCTTCGTAGGGGCATGTTGATTTTGCCTGGGAAGTCAGCCGCTCCCTCGCTGCATGTCAGGGCGCTTTGTTGCTGGTTTGTTATCGTATTCACTCTGTTAAACTTCACGGCGGTGCTTATATCAGCCTAGGTAGACGCAAGTCAAGGCGTACAGGCTCAATCTATTTCTGTCTTCCACATCGCAAAAGAGAAGGGGCTCACGATCATTCCTGTCTTGAATAAGGCATGATCTTGGTTTTTGCCTTCCTTGCGCCTATCGACCTGACATATGCATTCAGATTGACCTTCCCGCCGCACAACCCGAACTCATTGCGGCACAGATGCAATCTACTTTTGGAATCGACCCGGCGGAAATTTTACCTATATCTGCAAAGACAGGGAAAGGCGTTGAAGCTGTTCTTCAAGCAGTCATTGATCGTGTACCGGCTCCTCGGAGTAAAAAGGATGCACCAGCGAAGGCTTTTCTCTTTGACTCTCTGTAAGCTCAGTCATTTTGAATATAGTATTTTTCTCTCAATTCGCTGAGTCAGTTATGATCGCTACCGAGGGGTGATTTCGCTGGTGAACATGCAGGACGGAGTACTTCGCAAAGGTACATTGTCCAATCTCAACCTGCATAAAAAATTCTGAGCTCCAATGACTACGGCACAGGCGATAAGATCGCTTCATGTCATACCAGGAAGAAATACGAGGTTGCGGAAATTGGCATCATGTATCCAGAAGAAGTGCCGACAGATATACTTTGCCCTGGGCAAGTGGGTTATATCGCATGTAATATGAAAGAATCATCTGAAGGTACGTTACGCCAATCCTATGCTTTCCATTTTCAATGATTCATTATTCATAGCCCATATCGGTGACACTTTACATCGTGTTGGTGAGCCTGTGCCACCCATGCCCGGATTCAAACCCTCGAAAGCCATGGTAAATGGACTTGCCCACCCTTGCATGTATGAAAATAATAATGAACCTAGGTCTATGCTGGTATCTTTCCTGTGGATAGCAGTGATTTCCCAAAACTTGAAGAATCGATCAAAAGAGTACTTTGTCTCTTAACCGAGCCCGATTGTCACGCTAACCTCGACATTATCAGCTCACCCTCACCGATAGAAGTGTGGCTTTTCAGCGAGAATCGTCCTCTGCGCTGGGGCAAGGCACTCGATTAGGATTTTTGGGCACACTGCATATGGATGTGTTTCGACAGCGCCTCGAAGATGAGTATGATGCTAATATCATCATAACCGCTCCAACTGTTCCCTACCAAAGTATGTCTTTTCATATCTTTCACGTTACGAGCTGCTCACACAAATCCTAGTCATATACACAGATGGGACACGTAAATTCGTCAGCAATCCGACCGAATTTCCAGATATGAGCGAAAGCACCACAAAAGTGAGAGAGATACAAGAGCCAGTAGTTAAAGCCTCTATCATCGTTCCCGAAGGTACCGCGTCTAAAATTCGTGCTCGCTTGCCACTGCCCCAACCCTGTCTTCTCCAGAATACTTTGGGGATATGATGGAACTTTGCTATTCTCGCAGAGCAGAAGAGTTGGATCACCGATATCTCGATACAGGATCGGACGAGTCTTCATCTCGTATCATCTTGACCTGTGTCATGCCTCTGAGTGAAATCGTAACGGACTTTTTTGATCAACTCAAGGGTCGAAGCTCTGGCTTTGCTAGTTTCGAGTATGCACTTTACCAATTCCTCAATGTTCCGGAGTCTAACAGCTCCTGGATTTAGTTATGAAGATGCAGGTTACCAAAAAAGCGATTTAGCGAAGGTACGCGTAGTTAAATGTTACTCGATCTGGATATCGCATTCATGCACAATCTTAGATGGTCTTTCTGCTCAATGGAAAGCCAGTCGATGCGTTGGCGTTGATTGTTCACCGCTCTGCCCAGGACACGATTGGCAGAGCCTGGGTCAAAAAACTACGTACGTCAGCATCCTTGATCCAAATGTTGCTTTCCCTCATCCATTTTATGATATAGACAAGGTCATTCCTCGCCAGCTCTTCGAAGTCCCGATCCAGGCTGCGATTGGCAAGAAAGTGATCGCGCGCGAGACGCTGTCTGCAAACCGTGCAGACGTAACAGCGGGACTTTACGGAGGTGAGTTAACTCATCCAATCAGCTATTAGAAGGAAAAGCTGACGAAACGAATGTCACTGTCAGGGCACTATGAACGAAAGCTGAAGCATCTGGAGAACCAAAAAGAGGGTAAGAAGAGATTGAAGCGGATTGGGACCGTTGATTTACCTCAAGAAGCGTTCTTTGACATCCTCAAACGGTGAGCTCTAAATGGCTTGCCTCAAAAATTCATATAGATCTGGAATGTAATAATGATATACACAAGATAATACTATGTCCCTAATGCTACAGTTCATTGTCCTCATCGTCGTATGTTTCTTTGAGCAGCCGGTATATTGAAGAAGGGGGATGATCTCCGCTGTGTCAAGAACAGATGTAAACAACCGCCAATGACAAGACAGCTGAACTCACTAGTTCGTGATGAATACATCAAGTAGTTCCGGACGAACATAGTCGTAATACGGGTTGACAACGTCCACCTTGTCAACAAGGTCACCTTCATCGAAACCCAGAACCGCACTCGGATCGCCAAAATCTAACGCTCCGTATTCATGATAAAGATTCCAGAGTGGCGTCAATTTAAACTGACCCGCACAAACCACGACGGGAGTACTATATGAGCGTGCGGCTGTGGCGGCCAGGAGAGATCCCGAGGTTGCGAACATGCCCCCATTGGCAAGTATTGCGTGGGCACCTAGAATGACTTTATTAACACGGGACATGAGCGCGTATATCGAGGAATCGGGGACGAGGAATGTCGAAATTCCAGCGGATGATAATGATTTCGCCATCTCGCGACCTCCGTAGCTGAAAGGATGTCAGTTTGTGGCAAAGAATTCGAATTGAGATGATGCATACAATGGTGCGGTTTCGGCCACGATAACAGTGTAGTTTCGATAATGTGCAGCAGCTTTTAGGAAAAAGTCCACTGTCTTTGACATTCCGAGGGTCAAAATAATTTCGCTACAAACGCGTCAGTCATAGCTCAGAATGTGTGTTAGTTTACGCACTCGGAATGAATGTGATCTTTGGCATTTTTAGAGATATTATCATAGACTGTTTCCAATTCGTCAAAAACATCTTGTATAGCTTCCATGAGAACAGGTTTGAGTACTCGGGCAAATGAATCTGGATCATCGGGATCGTTTTCCTTCAGAGGAACTCGCGTTTCCGAACTCGGGATTGTTGCTTGTTTTCTCGGTTGACCTTGTAGGACAAATTTTGCTATCGAAAATGAACTTTCGACTGCTGGCTGTTCATTTGCGGTATGATATTCTTCGCGTATATGATGAAGAACTTTGCGGACAGTATTTCCAACAGAGTGTTCTAACCCAAGGAATGAATAGCTGATATAAGTTACCAAATACAGAAATGTAAAGACCTTTTGGTTGAGCATCCACGAGTCTTCGTCCGACACTTCGAATAATATTCACCAGTTGGTCAATGTTGGAAAACCGGGCCTTTGATACGACCTGACGCAGGACAAGTAATGTTTCTAGCGCTGTAGCTCGAGATCCTACGAGCTGCCTAGAGGCGAAAGGCAGGTAAATGCTGGAATACGTTCTATGATAGGCACTGCTGACCGTCGTCGTAATCTAGAGACCAGGTCCTCTACGATGCGCTGATTTGCTGCTGATTGAGGATCTGAAGCCATTTTGATTTCGTTATCTGTGGTCGAAGCTGGCTCGAGTCAGAAACAAAATCTGCCATGTGATTTGATTCCGAGATGCTAGGCGCTCGGTGAGCGTCAAAAGCTCAAAAAGGTGGCAAAATCAAATTCAAGTAGCAAGAGGTACATATCCAGTCGAGAGCCATACATCAAGCGAAATCCCATCTTCAACTTTCAAAGCATTAGAAACTGCAAGCTCAGCGAAGACTTTATCTACAACACTGAGCGTGCTGCCCATTTTAACCTATGAGATTTCAGATTATCATTTTGAGCTCTCATGACACTGAGAACTAAAAGACTGACCAAAATATTTACGATGTCTACGTAACCTTGCCTAGCAGCCTAAGAAGCCAGTTCAGCGATAGGACTCATGCACTTTGTTTGAAGACCTACATAATACAAAGCAGTGTGCCCCAAGATATCTCGCTGGTGTACTAGTGCCCCCGAGTTTAGCAATAGCGTTACTGAATCAACATTTCCATTCAACGCGGCGGTGTGCAGGGGGGTTTTCCCGGATCCAGGTTCCGTGCAATTCGTCATTCCTCCGGTAATTAGACCAGTAGCATTTAGCGAATTGACATCAGAGTCAATGCCGGTGTGGGTGTTCTTGTGTAAACAGAATTTGATAGTATCGATGTCATTTCTTGTAACTGCGAGATGTAACAGGAGAGGATAAAGAGCTGCTTCGGTGGAAGCGGCTTCAGCTGCTGTCCATGACCAAGAAGCAGCGGCATCTTGAGTTGCTTCGTCTAAATTTGAGATGGTAATTTGAGGATTCGGGCTTCGAAAGGAGGTGGCTTTCGAAAGTCGACTGAAATGTGACAAAACTCCATTGAGGCTTTCTAGGTTTTGTTCAACACTAAGCTGGCCTGGGGTTGGAACAAGGCTTGACCGAGTCAGTTCACCGCGGAGTGGAACTCCCATTAATTTTCGAACTTCGGATGTTGGAAATTCTGGCTTTGAAAGCAGATAACTGAGTTTAGCGAGAGCGCACTAACGGGACAACGTTGGTGGAACTAATGCACGGCGAAGGGAATCACAAACTTCTGGAGTCATATCGCCGCCTGGAACGACGCCAACTTGTATAAGGGTTCTCCCAGTTTCATACGCGTCGGAGACCGATCCTTTGGAGCATTGCGAGATTGCTACAACTACCACGCCTCTCTCACACGCTTCCCGCAGAGTATTCATCAAATCCGACCGTTGGGGAGCGTTCCCCGCACCGAAAGTTTCTAAAATGACTCCCTTGGTGGATGGGTTGAAGAATGCGGAAACAGTTTCAGCAGTGATACCAGGAAATAATCTGAGAGTAGCTAGATAAATGCACGATCAAACCTTTAGCGAAATGGCAGCGACGGGACTCTACCACAGAGCTCACCAACATGCGAATTCATCTCTACAGTGAGGCTTAACGTGTTAATTGAACGATGAAATCGTACAAACCTACCTTTATGGGCTCTAAAACGTCGAAGACTCGTCTGGCGAATGACATTGTTCCAATTGACCGTAATGTCAATCCCCACTACAATCAATTAACGAGAAAGTTTTTCTCCGCTTCGTTGAGAGCGCACCTTTCACCAAGGCAGGAAAATTTGGACTGTCAAACGCGTTCAAATCGTACGATGACATTTTGGAAACTCTGTTTCCTCGAAAAAGCATATGGTTGAAGTAAAGGCAAACCTCTGAAAAAAACACGGTCAGGCGTGTGACAAATAGCGATACAGCCTAATGACCTGGAATGATATAATGACCAGCAATTGTCAATGCCCCCATTAGATTATCTGTAGCATCATTTCGCAACTGTGAAAGCGGGATCTGAGCCCCAGTCAAGATCTGTCTCAGATGTGAGAGTTATCCTCGGTCGCTATTGACGGACCTAGCACGTACGACCGTCTTCCCGAGGTCTTCGAGTAGAAAGCTCAGTGCACTGGACGAATAAGACATGGTATCCGTTCCGTGCAGGATCACAAACGCGTCAAAGCTGTAGTTGAGTTCGATCTCCGTTGCGATTCGAATCCAGTCTACCATTCAAGGACATTGATGATCACAAAGAAAAAATTGAGTCAGGATCTTCATTCACCGCTCATCTCAACGTTGCTACTATCCAAGAGAGGATCCCACTGCGATTCGGAGCCACGCGTCAGTATCACAGAAGAGCGGGACAGGGAAGCCGATAAAAACCTCTAACACTGCATATCGTATACGTTTGCTGCCTGTACCGCCTGGTACAGCGCTACGAGGAGTTACCAGACTCGGAAGATGTGCTTCATACACATTGTCCGCTACCTTGTTATATGCGGGTCGTGAGGCTGGGTTTTGATCTTGCCCTGGGCTTAATCCAGTGTGTCCTATGGGTCGAGAAGATCGGACAAGTAACGTTGGAAGATGAGGCGAGTATGCATCAGTAGAGACACCGGTTTGTGGACTGGACCTTCCGCTATTAGAGCTCCATTGACGGTATCCTTGCACAGAGCTAGAATGAGAGAAAAGAGAGTTCTGCAAAGGATCATGAAAGCGAGTTTGGCTTCGCAAGGTCTCCGTCAAGAACGATGGTTCTGTAGTAAGCCCTTCCAACAGAATCTGAGCCTAGTTCGCCCAAATTGATTTGGCGTTTGATCACCTTGTTGCCCAACCAGCATACCAATGGTTCCGCCTGTGTAAATGACCAAAACGCGTGCTTCGTCCGTGAGCTGAGGTGTTGAATCCATAGTGATAGAACAGGTTGAGTGATGATCATATGTACGAAGATAAGATAACTGCCACATGGCAAAGATTGAATTAAAAGTTTCCGATAAAACTCCAAAGCTCAGGCTCTGTGACTCGACAAACTACCATCCACTTTACACTCTACCCACTAGTATGCAGGCACTCAAAGACGTGTTCGAAAAGAAGAAAGCTGAAGTACAACTGCTCTCCGATGCGTCTTCTCAGACTAACCCAGCTTTCCAGGGCACCCCTGCTTTGGTGACCTTCATTACCGCGGGATATCCTCAGAAGGAGGATACTGTACCATTACTGTTAGCAATGCAGCAAGGAGGTGCCGATATCATAGAGCTTGGTGTCCCGTTCTCCGATCCGATTGCCGATGGTCCTGTCATTCAAGAAAGTAACACAGTCAGTCTAGGATCACTGCCTGCGTGATTTGGGCAATAATTTTTCCCTATGATACAGATTGCTCTTAAAAATGACATAGACTACCCCATCGTACTTGGACAGCTGCGCGAAGCACGTAGTAAAGGACTCACGGCCCCGGTCCTCTTGATGGGTAACCCCACCAAATCAGAGTAACTTTGAATGCATATTGACGTAGCTTAGGTTATTATAACCCCATTCTTGCGTACGGGGAAGACAAAGCGATTCAAGACGCTAGTGAAGCAGGAGCAAATGGGTTCATCATGGTTGACCTGCCTCCAGAAGAGGCATTGACTTTCCGAGAGAAGTGTGCCAAAGTTCAGTACGTACCTCCGATGACTAGGTGATTTTAATTCAATTGACGTATGAACAGATTATCCTATGTCCCACTCATTGCTCCCTCAACCACTCTTCATCGTATCAAATTTCTTTCATCAATAGCAGACAGTTTCATATACATTGTATCGAAGGTTTGTCGCCATCGACTCTTTATCACACGCCTTAACGAATTTTCGCAAGATGGGCACAACTGGATCGTCAGACAAGGTCGCGATGAACGCTGCACTACCTGATATCATTGCTCGTGTTCGTGAATATGCAACAGTGCCAGTTGCGGTTGGATTCGGTGTCTCAAATCGAGGACATTTCGACTATGTCGCCGACGCAGGTGCAGACGGAGTCGTCATTGGCAGTCGAATCGTTACCGTCATCAAGGGTGCTGCTCAAGGTCAAAGAGATCAGAAAGTCGCCGAATACCTGGCACAAATAACGCTCAAAGGTGAACCCATCAAAGCCCGTTCACCACCCCCTCCAAGATTAAGCACACCCACTCTGAATGTGAATAAAGATGGACCTCCAATCGCTAATACTACGGCGGATCCCACTGTCTTGCCTGCACGTTTTGGGCAATTTGGTGGGCAGTATGTCCCAGAGGCCATTGTTGACTGTCTTGCTGAATTGGAGGAAGCGCACAAATCTGCCATGGCTGATCCTGAATTTTGGAAGGAGTTTAGGGGCCTGTATGGATATATGAATAGACCGTCAGAGCTTTACCTTGCAGAAAACCTCACAAAGGATGCCGGAGGCGCCAACATCTGGTTAAAGCGAGAAGATCTGTGCGAGAGCTTATATCTGACTACTGAATTTCGCTGACTCCCGTACTCAGGAACCACACGGGATCTCACAAAATTAACAATGCCATAGGCCAGGTAAGATTCCATTTCATCGTGTGTCACGTCTATCTGATACGACAGAATACATGTAGATCCTTCTTGCGAAGCGTATAGGGAAGACTCGAATCATTGCCGAGACTGGAGCCGGTCAGCATGGAGTCGCGACTGCGACTGTCTGTGCCAAATTCGGGCTTGAATGTATCATTTACATGGGCGCTGAGGATGTTCGACGACAAGCATTGAATGTGTTCCGAATCGAAATGCTTGGTGGAAAGGTTGGTGGATGCTGGACACATCTATTCCATTATCGCTAAACACTCTATCAGGTTATCCCGGTACATTCAGGTTCATGTACACTGAAAGACGCAGTCAATGAAGCCTTCCGTGATTGGGTTACCAATCTCGCAACGACACATTACCTCGTTGGCTCTGCAATTGGACCGCACCCGTTCCCTACGATAGTTCGAGATTTCCAAAAAGTAATCAGCCAAGAGATTAAGGAGCAACTACAGGCTAAGCGTGGTAAGCTCCCTGAGGCGGTCGTCGCGTGTGTAGGTGGAGGAAGTAACGCGATTGGTACATTCTACAACTTCATTGAAGATAAGAATGTTCGTCTGATTGGCGTGGAGGCTGGTGGTGAAGGTGACTTTTTTCTTTTGATGCAAACACAGGCGACCTCATTTACTTCGCAGGCACTGACGGAGACCGCCACAGTGCTACTTTATCAAAAGGCCACCCTGGTGTTCTCCATGGTGTGCGGACATACATCATGCAGTCTCCGGCAGGTCAAATTATCGAAACGCATTCGATCAGTGCTGGTTTGGACTACCCTGGTGTTGGACCTGAACATGCTTGGTTAAAGGACTCAGGAAGAGCGGAGTACATCGTAGCGACTGACGAAGAAGCCCTTCGTGGTTTCCGGGTGCTCACACAGCGTGAGGGTATCATTCCAGGTTTGTCCTTTTGGAGATGAAGCAACCTCATCTGATTATCTGGTCCAGCGCTTGAATCCTCGCATGCCATTTGGGGTGCAATGCAGCTCGCCAAGACACTTCCTAAAGATGCTGATATTGTTGTGGTAAGTGTCCATATCTCCGGTGCTGCAGGGGCTCGTGACTGACTGGATTGACAGTGTCTTTCTGGTAGAGGTGATAAAGACGTAGAACAAATATCGCAGTTGTTACCGAAATGGGCTGACAAGTTAGACTGGCATGTTGCAGCTCGAGTGTAATGCTCCTTACAATTTAGGTCGCTATACTCGCAAATAAAAGCGTTCCCTAAAAAACCTGTTCTGGATTGGATCGGTCAATACTTAAGTTCATACCTCCATACTGGGTGAATGTGACTTATTTATGAATTCTGTCTGTGATTTCGGAGAGAATCGTTCAATTTTAATTGCCCCTTCACATTGCAACCAAGTACAGAGGACTTCCGCAGATGGCGTTCAGGCATATATGTACATAGATTAGGAAAGTCAAAGCTGGATATCGCAGCCCACGTGGGATAGTCACGGTAAACACGTGTGCCGCGTTGAATTTTGTCACGGGCCGGCGCTCACTTGCCTCTTTTCCACGAACTGTCCGCGCTGAAGGATGTCCGACGACCTTGGTACGCAAATTGACCAATGCTCGTTTGCATGATCCTGAGTTACAGTTTATTCAGGTGGATATGGCACTCCTCCAATCACCCAACCCAAATCTCGAGTTTCGCGATCGCAAGGGAACAAGACTGCCGGTCCCTCTAAACCTGGACCTAGATCTAGGCAAAAGCCGGCCTCGCCTCACCACGAAGTCATCGACATTGAAGATGATCAAGGAGACGAGAATGAGCTTAGATCAGCACTTCCTGCTGCTCGTCAGAACCATACAGTTCGCGACAATCTCACACAAACTCAGCACAAGTCTGCGAAAGGAAAGGGGAAAGCCAGAGCCCAGGTCCCGAAAGCCAATACAAGTGCGAGGGGGATTGGCGACGTTGACTTGCCAGTGGAGGAGTCAGATTATGAGATGGGTGGGGAGATCAATGCTACAACATCGCGATCAAAGAAGGTATTGGGTGAAATGGTTGAACGCAGGAAGTATGACGAGGTGCGGTTGAACCTTTTCCTAGAATTGGCCCTTCTTGTTGACATATATATACAGCTCGATAGGCGTTTTGGACGAGTGTGTAGAACCTCTGCTTCCTTGTTCACTACTCGCTTACATGTGAGATAAACTCTAGGAAAAACAGAGCCGTGAAGAGGTTTGCCGTAGTGTTTCAAATTCTTCATTTGCATTGAGATAACCCTCTAGGTGGAACAACGATGCGAAGATCTAACCATGCAGCTTGAGAAAATTATGCGGGTGAGAGAGACAGAAGCTGAGGCCCTCATGCTGGCCCAAAAGCAACAGTTCGAAGCAGAAATTGCAGGTAACTCGAAGATTCTAATGTCAGGCTGTTTCTCTTATAGTAATATCAGCTCTTGAAAGGGTTAACAAGGAGTTGACGACAAACCTCGCCAAAATTGAACCCCTAATGCGTTCCGGAAAAACTTCCGTCCTTCAACTCCTTACTCGCGAAGCAGCGGACGAGGAAAATCGGAAGATTGAAAATGAAGTATCAGTATGGCGACAACGATATGAGGAAGCACAGGAGGTGATGAAAGAGAAGGACCAACTACTGAAAGAAAGAGCACAACGAGGTGAGTTTAACTCATTGTATTCGAAACTCGATACAGACCTGCCCAATGTCAATATCAGAGAAGGAGCTCATTTTCGAGCTCGAAGTAGAGAAGAAAAACTTCCTGACTTTCAAAGCCAAAACACAGAACGGCTCCGCTCGACCAAAGAGCGATATGCTTGGATCTGATAAACCACAAACTCTTCAACTCGTGCGATTATACGAAGATTCCACAAATTTGCTCATTGTGGGATTAAAACCCCAACGTTCAGAGTATCTCAATCTCGATGACTGGACCGCAACTTGCGTCTTCACTTATATTTCAAGTAACAATGCGAGTAAACATAGTAAGTGTCTCTCTCAAAACCTATGTACAGAGTGCATCCTCACTACATTTCCTTCTGTCCCAGGTTTAAATTTCATACTGGCATGTCGCTGGGAGAGAACAGATCCTGAAAACGATGCTCCTGTCAGGAACAAGAACGAGCTGCATGAGATGATGTACTACGAACCAGTTGGGTTGGACAAGGAACCTGAACAGTTCATTGAACGCTTGCAACATATGGGGACCGCATTCTCGTTTACTCGGGATCAACTAGCTTTGTTCTTACGGACGCTCTACAATACTCTGGACGAAGCACTTCATGTCGAGGATGGAGAAGCTGCAGACGAGGACGGAGACGTGGAAATCATTGAATGATATGACTGTTGTATATATGTAGTATACATGGAATACTCAACGCATTGCTCCGAGCAACTTGAATTGACTCTGCCCTTTCTTGGATCCAAAGATATTCAACTTAAGTTATGGCAGTCATCCCGACCATGATCAAGACGCAGAGCAGGTATAAGACTAACAATGCAATCGTCATCCCGATTGTTGCCACTTCCACACCCTGACCCCGCCTTTTCTTAACTCGCTATCTCCCTCCCAAGATCTTCCGCCTTTCCACACCTCTTCATAGCCTCTTCCCACCAGATGTTCCTCTATCCCTTGTTCTTCCAGCAAAACACCAAAAAAGACTAGATATCTCGGCCATTCGTGGCGCCACGCATCGTTGAGTGTAATCTCACCTGGTATCGAAGTTGGGTACGGCGATATCGGAAAAGTAGCGTTTACGCGATCGGGGAAACGGTCTATCAAGTACTGGTAAGGATTAGCGAAGAAAATCTTCGTTTGGTCGCGGTACGTGCTGAGATTCTGGTTGCTGAAAAGAGTTAACAGCGTCGTTTGTCTGAAGAAATGAAAAGTTTACTTACCTCAACGGAGGCTCACATCCCAACGACCATAAACCGCCATTTGCAAGCTGAGGTCGATGCAGATATGCATGTCCAGGTATAGAATGACAGGGCATCATAACCCCCACGACACCACCATGAAAATCATTTTTCGGGATGTCGCGGATGAAGGACATCACGCTAAGAGGCCCGCTACAATGAACAAGCACAATCCATGCTGATACAGGTAGGGTAGCGAGCAGTGAAACCAGGAATGCTCTCCGGATGGGAACACGCTGGATGTTCGACTTTTCCTTGAAATTCACGGTGTATGCAGATCGGTCAACTAAGGACTTGGCGGCGAAAACATGAAGTATAGGAAGAAGGGGATGGATGAACCGCCATTCTTTATGCCCAGCGAGAGAGTATACCCCGATGGACCAGGATACAAGTCCAAGTAATGTTCGTAGAGAAGGATCCCCAGCATGGTGTATTGTCATCCAGAATCCATCCAAGACGAAAGGTAATGATGTGGTGCATATGATTGGGATTGCTTGAGAAAGATAGTAGTGCCATGGGCTATCACCGTAAAACAGGGACACGCCAGAAAGGTTGGTAGTGAGGAAGCTCAACGGAGTAAACGTTAGCTGTCCGTAGTAGAATGTATCCAGTGCAAAGATCACAGCTAGTGTTGCGCCTCTAAAGATCTATGAGATGAAGATCAAGAAATCCTCGAGGTTGAGTGTATACTCACCCTATAATCGTAATGTCGAACAAAGTCAAAATCAATAATTGAACATTGGACCGCATTCGCCAGAGAAGTCTAGGAAGTAAGAAAGCCCATACGACTGTATTGGTTATTCTAACAGAGCACGCCATAGCTGCGAAAATGAGCATCGTCTTGATGTCGGATCTGGTTATTGTTCATAATGAATGTGTATCGTATTGTGAGTAAACCCACCTTATCTGAGAAGTTGAGGAGTCACTCAAGGGATAGAAAGTCAGCGCTATTGTCGTCAAAGAAGTTTCCAAAGAGTTAGATAGGGATCTTGACAGCGAAAGAGCATGGAAAAAGGAGGTTAACGATAGAAGCAGCTGTATCATACGTTCTTGAGTGGTGATAGGACCTTTGAAGCAGTGTTTCCACGTACCGCAGATGTCTCATAGCGTTTTCCGATAGTTCGACGCGTCAATTTACAAAGCCAGATGTCAGTGAGAGCGGCGAACGAGCCGTGCAACACGCGCGGACTGTTGACCTAACAAGTCCGTCACTTGAGATCGCCAGTTGAATGTTTTTGACTGCATACTATCAGGAAGTCGCCCAGCTTCTCATGACTGTCGAGGCCCGTGTGCTTTAGTATCCAATATATGGGCACGTTCAATGCAGGGTAAACGATGCTGCGAATCGGTCGAGGGCTGAGCCATTCCCAGGTAAGATGGCCATAGCCAAAGACGATGTGGTGCGCAGGTTCAAGAGCTTGAAAATATTCATCTGGCTGAAAGACTGTTCGTGTACAGAGTGCGATTGATATTCGAACAACGAAAGCAATCGCTGTGGTAGTTGAGAAAAGCATGTGGAAAAGAAAAATGATTTTCGGAACACCCGATGCTTCTTCCGAATTTCCGGCAATGACTAGAAACTAGTCATGTAGGTACGATATAACACGGCTTCACCTCGAACTATAACTATCTCATCCACCAATCACGATGTCTTCTTTTGCAGTACCAACTACACTTGCTGAATACGAAGCGAGCAGGAAGGACTTGATACTCGCTGACAGAGCTCAGCGAGCGGATCACAAGAAAGGCCAGCTTTCCAAGTTAGAAGCTTTAGCTGATAAAGTCATTCGACAAGTCCGAGCTGCTGAAGCTGCATCCATCTGGAGTCTCGAATATGAAGGCATTCCTCATCCTTTCCCTGGCATGGAATTTCTTACCGGTATGTTTCAATACACATCGGGGAAAACACGTCTGTTCATGGATCCAATCAGGTCGCAGTATCATCGTACAAACAAAGCTATTCGAGATCTTGGGAAAGGTATGTGTTTACTATCCTACGTTGAATTCTCGATGAGCGCTAATGAATGATCTGAGCCACCAGATGCCCAAAGGCGGACTCCTCCATGCCCACCTTGACGCGACTGTCAACGTGTCATTTCTTTTGAAAACTGCAATGAAGTACCCTGCTGTGCATGTCCGAGCTTCAACAGCTCTTAACACGACCAATATAGGTTCTGTCCTTCCCGAAATGTCGATCTTGCCTCAACAGCTTCGTACATCCAGCGATATCACTTTGACGGATCACAATTACATTCCCGATACCTGGGTGCCCATGGTCAAAGCCCGAGAAAGCTTCGATTCCCAGCTCGGTGGACCGGAAGGTTTTGATCGTTGGATCACTGCTGCTCTGACTATAAATCCTACCGAAGCCTACGTGACGCATAATACTGTTACGAAGGTGTGTTCATGTTCATTTCTACAGCATACTTCTCCTGAGCTATCATTTAGATATGGCAAAAGTTTGCAAGCACCTTTGTCGTCAGCGCAGTGCGTTTTGGATCGTGTTTGCATAACCAAACCATCCAAAGCTAAATCCCTGACAGCCTCTCGTGCGATATGAGCCAATCCAAAGGGAATATATCCGAGAATTCATTCTCAGTTCCATCGCAGATGGGATTTCTTATATTGAACCTAGGATAAATTTTCTCAGGGACGCAATGTTTGTTCTCCTGTGGCCGCGATATCTGACCTTGACTCGGTTCTAACTTGTTTGAATCCAATAGACCATTCATTGCCGAGGACGGTCAACGTCAACTCACTCACAGAGAGGTGTTGAAAGACTTTCAGAAGGTTGTTGACGATGTGAAGGCCGAGCTTAAAGCACAGGGTAGAGAAGATGACTTCATCGGTGCTAAGGTTGGATGGGAGGCTGGAATTTTCGGAAATGACTATTGCTCACATGATTTTGTAGATAATATACTCTACCATCAGGTTTATAACTCCAGAAGAGCTTGAATGGTATCTTCGGGACTGCATCGCTTTGAAGAAAGAATTTCCGCACCTAATCGCTGGTGCGTAGCCCTTCCTCTCAGCTTAACTTCCTCCATATTCATCCATATCTAGGATTCGATCTCGTTGGTGACGAAAATGTCCTCAAACCCTTGACTTACTATCTTGAACCTCTCCTCAAGTTCCGGGAAATGCAAAAAGAAGCTGGCGTCTCGGAAATTCCTTTCATCTTTCACGGCGGAGAAACTTTAGGCGACGGTACGGAAGCGGATATGAACCTCTACGATGCTATTCTACTGGGGACCAAACGAATTGGACATGGGTTTGTGAACTTTTCAAATGTTGGAATCTCGAGCACTGCTGAATGGTTTGCGATGCACTCAGGTTCTCCTTGGTTAAGCACCCGAAGCTGATAGACTTGTGCAAAGAACGCGGAATTGCGATCGAAGTATGCCCGATTTCGTATGCATGCTTCATGACTTTTGTAGTCGTCGAAAGCTGATTTCTTCTGACCACGCAGGAATGAAATCCTCGTGAGTCCGAAGACACCCAATATCTGACTTATCTTAATCTCGGACAACTATTTGCGAAATAGCGCCTCACGTCCTCAATGCACATGCACCCTCTCTCTGTCCTATTAAACCAAGGAGTTTCTGTTGCTCTGTGCTCTGATGACCCATCCGTCTTTGGGAACATGGGTTTGACTTTTGACTATTTCCAAGTGAGAGATGCACTCTTCCTCATGCGTAGTACTGCCTCTTTGCTAAGTTCTTCGGCATTTGAAGGTTTTAGCAGCGAGCGAAATTACTGGACTGATACAGCTCGGAGAAATGGCCAAAGATAGTATCAAGGCGCGTACTTTTTTCACAAATTTTCATCGACCCGAACTTGATGCCATTTATCAATACCTTTCCAGTTCTCGAGTATGGAAGAGGAAGAGAAGGAATATGCTCTTGCTGCTTGGCAAAAACGCTGGGAAGTCTTTCTGGAATACGCTGCATCAGAGGGTCAAAATTTCCTTGCTCAGTTTGAAGGCATGAAGGTTCCTGGATAACGGCCTACTCTAAGCATCCATTGGAATCTTTCAATTTGTTATTATCGGTTACTATTGATTCTGTCGTAGTACCTGTGTACTTCTAAATGGTCGCAGAAGAAATGTGTCAGAATGTACACCGTGTTTCAGGATTGAGATTCAAGCTCTCTTATGGAACATAGACCTCGCGCACTTCTTCTCTGCCTCAATACATCTCTGACAAACTGCATTTCGTTGATCTAGGTGAATACAGGACGTTCTCTTTTGTTGTCATTGACCTTCAATCTATTATACCTAAACAGTTCGGGCATTCGTTAGATTTGAAAAAGTTCCTTGAGTATCCTGATAGTATCGTCAGGGCTATTAACGGAATGGCCAATAGTTCGTGCATCAGAGAAGATCTCGTAGTCGTTGCCGCCCTACCGCATGTTAGCGAGAACTGTCGCGAAGAAAGACTACCTACCTTGTATGTTTTATCACCAAAGAAGTGGATCTCTTCGAACCCCTCGTGCTCAACATGCCTGAGAGAGTATGTCTTGTCCCAGCCTTGGGGGAACACATCGAACGAGATTTGACCGCCGATGGAGAAGGTCAGGTCATAATCGGCAAACCTTTCTCGTAGCACCTTTACGAACGCGGCTCGAATGCCTTGCTTCTGTCAAAGAGATAGGAAGGGATGCGCAAGGAGCAGCTTTCTGAACGCAGTACCTTATCATAGGCCTCGAATTCATGCCTTTCTGCGATGCTGTAAACCTAGCATTAGAACTGTGCTTGTAATATAGGGAGAGGTGGGCACCAACGTCGCATTACGCCCAATTGGACTGACATTGATCATTCCGTTCCTGAATTCTACAAAGGTCCCACTGGGAAGTATACGTCGGCGACTGCTTCTTGTATGGCTAAAAAAACAAACCGTTTAATCGGAATGTCCAAATCGGCAATATAGTGCAGAATGAAGTTGACAAGTGGCTTATATCTTTCTTCGCCGACAAACTTGATAAAGGATTGAGAGGCAAGGGGCTTTCCCAATTTATATGCCGTGAGTCCGTTCTCTGCGAATGCGTAATCGAAATCTTCAACGACTGGTACGGGTAAATCCTTCCAACTAAGATCACTGCTTAGAACGAACAAGGGTTCTGAGGCTCACCGTTGCTACCGTCGACAGAGAGCTGCTCTGAGATCTTCACAAGATCTGAGCCTCCGACGAATCCAATGGTGACTTTCTTTCTTAGATCCTTCAAAACTTTGGTCATCGCCGGCGATACGACCTAAATATCCATTCCATTTCTTGACCATGAATGAGACGCGAGAACGACTGAGGGGTACCTGACGCGCGGGAGTAAGAGTACCATCTACGTCGAAGAGGACTAGTTTATTCAATGGCCTATCAGAAAACTGTGAGGAAACCATGGTGTAAGTGAAGGAAAGGGGATGCAGGGCGCGCTGCGCGCCTAATGAATAGGTGAGATGTGGCGTAAGCGCTCGAGCCTCTTCTTGACACCGTCTGCGGTCAGACCCAATATGTGAAGGCGTGATCGCACATATATACCTTACGGGCAAAAATAAAATAATTGGTATTCAATTGAACTATTTTCTCCCCTTCAAGGCTGCAGGTCAACACCCCACACGGCTTTCGATACCCTGGTGTAGTTATCATAGTATTCCTGCCTATATGCATCAACCACAGCCGCAGTAATGTGCCCTTCCTGTTCAAGCAGGTCTAGAACATCCATGATATAATCCAGACAATTACCGCCCTTTACCGCTGCAGCAGCCCTCATCTTAATTTTTCCGACTTTCGTGAACGCAGCTTTCTGATCAGCGGAATTTTTAAACGTCGCTTTACCGAGAGGAATAATCTTGTGGGAGCTGGAAAGCTGGTTCTTCACCTTGTCCCAATCGTAATGGGAAGTCGTCAATTTGCTTTTGAATTTATTCATTGTCGACGGATCTCTGGTTCCAGCCTGGAACAGAGTGGGTCCTACGTCCACGAACCAGTGCTCTGAACTGCCGTAACCGTCAATGACGAGGTCAACATCTACTTGTACAGATCGCTTGGTAACTGAAGGCACGGTCAATATTGCTATGAGGTGAAGAATCTTTTTAGTCAGCAAGTAAACAACTCACGTTGGTCGACGACTGAAGAGTCAGCGCGCCGTTTATACCGAGCGACATCGGCATTGAGGTTGCGTAGGGGAGAAGCAGATACCCAGAGAAGACTGGCTCCGAGGTGCAGAAGAGCAAGCAAACGCGGAGGGGTAATTTGAAAAAACATCGGATCGTCTAAGGCCACTGAAACTGGAGAGATGTGTCGATGTATAAAAATCTGAAACTAAGAAGAGAAGGTGATGTTAATACTGGTTAAGAGCAACAGTCAAAGACGTACGAGTTACGAGTGAAAGTTTGGAGTAGAAATCGACCAGCAATTCTACCAGGGGCGAGAGATGGCAGCTATCATAGCGGCGAATGTCAGCAAAAGATGTGAAGAGAAGTGGAGGCTTGCATACCGAACCGGCGCTGAGGTGTGGATGTTCGAGTTGACTTGAGCTAGAAGAATAACTAACATTGTCAGTATTTATACCTCCCGGCTTCCTGAGTATCATGGAGGACCCTTCTCTCCCTTGACAAGAATCGATCTATAGTCAATTTCAAGCCACTTTGCATTCAAAACACACAAGGATCGTTCCCGTAATAAAGTGCTTACTATTCTATCGACACTCCGCTCTACTAAATAATTTGATGTGGTGTCACGGTCGGTATACGCTGATGGAATATCTCACCGTCAAATTCCTCAAGCTGTGATCTTATCCTTGCGACTCTCTTCCTTCCGTACGTTTCCTATAGAAATCAGAGGATGCAAGGTGGATACGGTTATTTAATACTTACCATGCATCATCAGACTAAGGAGTGGGATTGAATGAGCCCCCACTGTTCTTTGAAAAAACCCACGGTGCCGCTTTTTCCCCTCCTCCCGCAAGCCAATCCTTCATTAGAATGATAAAGAACAGCCTCAATTTCAGTCATAGTGAAGTCTCCGCAAGACGGATAAATTCCAGGAAACTGCCCGGTATTTCATCATTTCTCTTGCTAGGTCTTGTACAGCTCACTACGAAGCTACGAAAAGATGGCTCGTTACTGAATAAATCAAGACTGGTACCCGGAACAAATTTACTCCCCGAAAGTCGTGTCAGTGTTTGAATCGGTATAAGGAATTGCAATCGGCAACATGTTGAACGCACTGTAGTAGGTGAATCCAGGGGCCACGGTATGATTTACTAGCATAGAAGGGTATGAGTCTGTAATGAGGCTGTGGCGACTTATGAGGTGGTGACAATAAATAACTTGCAACCTAACCTTCCTCAATTATTCAGGACTTGTTAGATGAATCTTGACCATTTGAGACGAGTCCATCCGTGTTCACACCCTTTCCCATCAGATTTGAACTTGGTACGTAGACACCGACTCAGCGGTCGACGCAGCAACGGATCATGATATATGCAAGTATAATGCTATTGGGATCGGCAATTCCAGAAACTGGAATGAAGCAAAACGAAGTATACATCAGTGCTAGCAAGCCATGACAACGAGAGTACATTGAGGCATGGTGATGTAGAACGTCTGTGATCGGAAGAGAGGTGATAGTGCAGGTGAGGAATTGAGAACGAACGTTCCGAAGCATTACAAGGAACGCAATTTTGGTAGATGGCGGGGACGCCACAACGATGAAGGTAAATCCTGACGTCAAAGCTAGGTGAAAGATTGCGTTTTGAAGATGACCAGAGTGATGGAGGTGTAATAAGGATACGGGGACGGGTCGAAAGTTTGCTGCGATATGACGGGCGTTTAAAAAATGAGTTATGGATTGAAGTCAAGTGCTGTTAAGGGGTTATGGATCGTCTGTATTTGTAAGAACCGAATGGCATAGTGGAGAGGTCATCAGAAAAGAGAGCCAGACGGGTCAACGATTCCTAGCGCTAATCAGGTACCAGCTAAAAGCTAGCTATGCAGTCATACAACCTGATAGAAAAGAACAACAGAATAAATATTTTCGATGAACAAGAAAGACACCCAAGGCACCCGCCTTTAACAGGAGGAGATGTGAAAGAAGGGACAGTGGGTGCAACATGCGACAAGGAAAGGAATCACAGCACAGGAACTAGACGGCAAAAGCAGGTGACATTCACATCAAAAACAGATGAACAGTTGATCATCGCTTCCCAGCTGGGCAAGGATTTCAAGCCGATGACGAAGGGGAGGTTTGTGCTCTGAGTTGCTTTTGTTTTTCTTGCTCAAGTCGCTGTATTGTGAGATCAGTCCGGCACTTCGTTAAAGTCACATAAGACAGAACGAACATGATATAGGAGTTGAACTGCCATTTGAATGTTAGCTGGTTGCCCAGTAATCACTACTAGTCTTTCTCCTTCCCCGCCCGTAGGCGCTGGTGCTCCAGCTACACTCACGCCTACAGCACCTGGTTCCATAATCTTGATCTGACTCGCGCTCATATGTCTGATTTCGTTTATTTTGCTACCTCCTTTGCCTATGATACACCCCACTAGATCATTGGGAATGTAGATCTGTTGTGTCTGAAGTTGTGGAGAGGGGTTTCCGGCAGTGTAGCCCGAAAATCCAGGAACGTAGGGTGTAGAACCGGTAGTGGAGGGTGGCCGTCGAGAATTACTGGAAGGACGATAACTTGAACCGGAGGCAGAAGGCATACGTTCTTGAGCCTCAATCAAGATGTTGCCGATGTAATACGTGGCAATATGAATCGCATCAGCAACTCCAGCGACACTGAGAACTCGCTGTAAACCGTGGTTAGTACAACACAAAAAACCACCTAGACCGCTTCACCTCGGTAGAACCAGGCAACATGCCCTCACTAGCGTTGAGTCTCGCACCACTAGCATCTTGAATCTCCTTAATTTTTGAGCCTTGTTTGCCAATAACAGAACCCATGCGTGAGTTGGGTATCATGAATTTGATAGTAACCGCTCTGCTTCCGGGTACAGATGGTACATCAAACGGTTCGTCATTGATGCGGCGAACGATGAGACCAAAGGCCTGCGAAAGCATCAATATTGAAAGAGGACGGTGCAAAGTTTCGTCAAACCTTTGAAACCGCATCTAAAGGCCCGCTGACGTTGAGAATCCGTTCGGGATTTCCGGGGATGCTTTCTGATACCATGACTCGTGCTCCGCTCTTCTCCCTGATCTCGTTTACATGCGAGCCACCTTTCCCTATAATGATGGAAGCGTCTTGAGTGACTATCAAGCACCGCATATGAATCATGGCGGAAGGAGGCGGAAGGCCGGCAGCTGAACTTGAGGAAACTGAAGGCTCTGCAGAAGTCGTGGCCGTAGATGACTTGGAAGGCTCAGCGTCGGGCTTTGCGACAGCAGCATGATTGTCGGAGGAAGCTAAAGGCAAACACATTTAACGAGTCGAACAATTGAGATTTTGGGAGCAGAACAACCTGGAGGAGTTGAAGGAGATTCTTCGAGTGGATTGGAAGAGCCGATGTTTGCTCTCTTGTGCTGTTTTTGTTGTTCGCTATCGGAAGGAGAACGAGAGCGTTTGCGGTTGGTATCAGCGTCTGGCATTGCCAATTTAGCTTTTCAGTTTTCAACTGGGATTGGAATTGGGAT
The DNA here is from genome assembly GCA_027886635.1 of Lentinula boryana. Classification (NCBI taxonomy): domain Eukaryota; kingdom Fungi; phylum Basidiomycota; class Agaricomycetes; order Agaricales; family Omphalotaceae; genus Lentinula; species Lentinula boryana. The sequence goes on from MU790543.1 coordinate 43,061, forward strand.
TGGGAGACTGGGACTGGGACTGGGACTGGGGCATTTGGAGTACAGTGAGGGAGTGCGAAGTCGAAGAATGGAGCGAAGGCGCTTGAATAGGCCACATACCTTGAAAGCAGATGGTGATGGTAACTATCTAACTTGTTAAGGTGTTTGAACTTTGCTCGTCGGCTGGTGAGCTAAGCATTCCTGCGCGCTTGACCGACCGGCCGCAGTTTCCAAAAACGGAATAACGCGGCCTAGCTCCGTGGTTCACCATTCGCATCGAAAACTTGTTCGCGACCATCATGGGCTCAATTTTAAAAGCTCAAAAAGCCAATGCGTCAAAGGCAGCGCGCGCTGTCGATCGGAAAGACAAAAGGAAAGCGGATGACATGATGGCTTTGGACGACTCGGACTCCGAGTTTGAAGAAAAGCAGGAGCTCGAAGCCGTTCCCGCAACCAAGAGGAGAAAAAACAAGCAGAGGGTCCTTTTACTTTCTTCGCGAGGAGTCACCCATCGTATGAGGCACCTCATGAACGATCTGGAAGTGCTTTTACCACATGTGAAGAAGGGTGGGTAGTAAACTGTCTTCATAAACGGCCTCTTGACTCAAGTGATAATAGACTCGAAGTTGGACTCAAAATCACAGCTTCATCTACTTCCCGAGCTCGCAGATCTACACAACTGTAATAACACCCTTTACTTCGAGGCTCGAAGACACGAAGACCTTTACCTATGGGCTGCCAAAATGCCCAATGGACCGAGTATAAAAATGCACGTCCAGAACGTGCACACTATGGATGAGCTCAAGATGACTGGAAATTGTCTCAAGGGTAGTAGAGGCTTGCTGAGCTTTGATCAAAGCTTCGATGATACAGAATGGGGGAAATTGACGAAAGAGCTTTTTACGCATGTGAGTAGCCACCAGGATTCGACTTCTGTCTCCCTGAATTGTGCAATTAGATATTTGGTATTCCACCCACTGCTCGCAAAGCAAAACCATTCGTGGATCATATTCTGACGTTTTCCATTGTGGACGAGAAAATCTGGTTCCGCAACTTTCAGGTGGCTGGTTTTTCGATGAAGATAAATTTCTGAAGCTGAACTTTCGGCCACAGATCATAGAGAAAGACCCTCTGTCCCCAAATGGCCCTCCTCAGATGACCTTGGTAGAAATTGGACCTCGATTTGTCCTTACACCGATACGCATTTTCGAGGGCGCATTCGGCGGAGCAACAGTGTACTCTAATCCAGGTAAGGTCAAACAGTTGTCGTCTTGTTCATGAAACTAATGACCATTGTCCAGAATTTATCACTCCCGCGGCGATACGAACAGCGATCAGGAAGGAACAAGGCAAAAAGTACAACATCCGTAAAGATGCAGAACAAGCCTCGTCTGTTCGGAAAGAGAAACGTAGAAGAGCAGAGGACGAACTGGCCGTTTCCAAGGTGTTTGCTTGATAAATTCTCTGGTACGAGCGTCATATATACAGGGATTATTTGTTGTATACGCTTCCAATCAAATTGCAAGCACTTTCTGAATTTCTTTTGATCTTCCGCTGAATGACTCGGCTTCATTACATCAAGATACACGCCTTTCAGTTCAACCTCGGCAACGTCTCGTTCGCTGTTTTTGTGCCAGATATACCTAGGATTCGGTGGCTCTAAAGTCTCAAAGCGAGTTTGGCGTAGACATAGCAGGTGAGATCTTTGTTCAGGTATCGTCTCTGCCTAACGGTTTCTCTTTCGCCAGAATCAAGGAAACCTGAGGAAAACAAAAGCTGAAGGACCCCACAAAGCTGATAGGTCTCAGTGTGTTTCACAGGCCAACGGAAATCAATTATCTATGTAATTGTTCCTGACCGACAACGTTTCTCTTGGACATACACATGACGGAACCACAATCAAAAAGTTCCTTTGTTCCAGCTCCTTTTGTTCTTTCTCTTTATCATTTATACGTCAAAGCGTTTTTGGAACGCACCATATAACCGCGCTTTTCTACACTCACGACTAACACGACTTGTTCACGCTGGCCTTCATAGTACCCACTTGCGTATCTTTACATATAGCGGCTTGAAACTCATCTCCCTTCGCCACTATCCTAATCCTCAATGTCCGTGTCGATAAAAATTGTGCCGCTGCAGAACTCCCTGCATATGTTTGGAGACCCGGATCGTTCGTGAGTGGCACGAAATCTTTGGAATCCCTTCGAGTTATACTGATCAAAATCGACGTTATATGTAGCTCGGCATACTCACTTTCTGGACATGTCCAGATTACTCTATCGCCACATTTCTTGAGCAGAAAACCTGCAAAAATCCTTCTCCAATCGTTGGAATTGACATTCGAGGGTCAAAGCGAAGTCGCAGCACCATTAGTCGGATATTCTGCCGTTCGTTTGTGTGCGATAACGAGGGAATTGGTGCCTCATGATCACCCTGTGCTGCTGAGCAATGATGGAGACGAATGTCCTGGGGAACCTTGTGAGTTACAACCTCGAGGGTGATTTTCCGATACAATAGAAACTGAAACTTCTTTCCGCGTTTAGGCCGATGGAATGCTATCTTTAACATCAACGTTCCGGGTTGGCTTCCGGCTTCCTCTTGCTTCGGAACGGACGACTCAGGTGTCTCGTATCAGCTTTTCGCCAGAGCTAAATATGTCGACGTCGATAATCGTAAACGGGACGTCTCATTTCACCACCGTACCTCCTCGTCATCATCATCCTGGTCGCTCAGCAGCATCTATTCTGCTATATGTTCCAGTCAACGTACCGCTACCGCTGATGAGAGTGTCTCCATTAAACGATTCTCTGGCTTGCCCAGCGAAGATGCTCTGGAACCTGCACCACTGATCACCTATCTCCTCAGCGGTGACAAGGTTACGACCTCTTCCTCCGACAAGGTACAATCAATACCTGCAGACGTCCTATCAAAGATCCGTATTTTAGCTTCGGTGCCGGAGTATTTGAACATAGAGGAGAATCGGGCTGCGCTTACCCTGCGGCTTCGCACGAAGGATCTACCGGCGGAAGAATGCCAACGGTTGCAGCTGATTGGATTCCGCGTGGATATCCTGCAGAAAGATAAATGCAGGTCAGTGTTCTATCGGAGTAATTGCTGATATGAGTCTTATACTGTTTCACAGATCACAGCCGTCCAGAGAATACAAGTCCCGGTACCCACTCCCAGCTGAGGAATTGCAACCTCCGAATCTCCCTCTACGTTGGACTCAAAGGTCACCCTTGTCCATGGATTATTTTCCACATAGTCGAAATCCCAACGCTTCCTGTTCTCGCACCTTCTCCCTCCTGCCTCCCAATGAAGACGGTCAATATCTCCTTCAAAACGATAACTATATATTCGCGAACGATACGGAACAAACGGCGATGCCCACCTGGTATACTCTGCAAACGAATATTCCCGTCATGCCACGCGTCCCTGGAGATGATGAGGACGATTCAAACGAATGGGCTGGAGAACAGATACTACGAGTGTCTAATACTGCTGGTCCTTTGATCACTGTTCGCCACGAAATTAAGGTCTCGCTGCTCCTATCTTACGATATTCCCGATTCTACGCAAAGGGTAAATCAAAGCCTTACTTTCTCCTTACCTGTCAGATTCGCTTCCCCTGCTCCCCACATCAGCAATGGCAGGCGTCAACTGTGCGCACTCTTCAAGTCGTCTGTTTTAAGTCCATGCTCTTCTCCCTCGTCTTCACGTCCGACGACCCCCGTCGATGCCGTCGATGTTATCACCACTGAGAGCGATCTTCAAAGCGACGACCCCGATGTTGCTCTGAATGACCATTCGGATTTGGCTTCTCTACCTATGCTCCCTCCATACTCCCTGTTATACTATTCGAACGGAGACCGCAAAATTGACCCTACACCTCTTCCACTATACACTCCTCGCGATGCTCCAGATAATGATAGTGTTGAACCATCCAATAGCAGTCACCAACATTCGATTGACGTAGTCCCAGGTGTTCCGCTCTTCACTCAGAAAGTCTGCGACGTTGCGTGATTGAGTGGTCAAAAACTAGTTGAACCCAACGAACCTCAGTGAAATTACGACGGACGGCTGGTGTTCACGTTCTCAAGCTGTAATTATACATATTGTTCATTCTTCAATCGTAGACTCTTTCTGGTTCCTTCTTACGCACATTCCTTCGGCATTATCTTCTCACATCCTCATCCTTCGTCTCCTTCGCACACTCATTACGCATTATATCTCTTTCCATATATTTTTATGCATTCCTGTGTATCACCACTTGTATCACCATAAGCAGGACATGTCGTAGCAATGATGAAGTCTTTGGCTTGCCAGCTGTACCCCTCGTTATATGAGCGTCAACAACAATTGCTCTGCTTCAACTTGGCTCCATCACTTCATATTTCTCTCTCTATGATTGGCTTAAATAATTCATTCCTTTTTATTTGCATTCGAGTTCGAGTCCGTGGCATCGGTTGCCTATACTGAGTCTACGGTCGCGCAGAGGCCGGTCATATGCATCAGGGGCCGAGAGAAATCGATGAGAAATCGGGAATATCTGCTTATCAGTGACGATACAAAAGAATCCTCTCCTTCCTATCACACAACCCAAGTCCCAAGAAATGTCTTTGGATAACCCTCCGTACGTTTGCTGCTCCCATTCCATTATCCATAACCTATTGAGCACTCTTCCTTGTTGTAAATCGCAGTCAGAAAACAGCATCTGGGAGATTTCTCGTCATTGCGACTATACGCGCCAAACCCGGAAAAGTGAGCACCAACCGCATTCCCTCTGGGTTCAGACCAAATACCTATTCCTCGATTAGGAAGAAACTCTTGGAGAACTCCTTAAACTTACCCAGAAACGCGCCAATACTGATGAGGAGCCAGGAACAGTGAGTTGAGAAACGGAAAAGTAGGCCTAGATTGGCCGTTGATCTTCATTCGGACTGATTCCAGTTTACCTATCGTGTAACTCGTCGCATCGACGCTGAGGGGAAACATCTCTCGGACTTTGTTGTCATCGTATGTTATTGTCAGTGCATGTCAGAACACTTTCGGTTGACTCTCCATCTCTGTCTTTCATAATAGGAGGAATACGATGGTATGCATAGTCTCTGACCTTCTTTTCTTACTCTCTCCATAATATGGTTTTTGTAGGTGCTGTCGGGCTCAAAACTCATATGGCTGCCGCTCCATTCCAGAATCTCATCAAGACTGCTAAGGAGCAGGAGCTTATGGATGGGGAAGTGTTGGCCGATTTCCTAGATGGTACGTGCAAGGTCTGTGCTCAGGAGTGTTCTCTAGTTGATATTTCTGGATTTGCCAGAAATTTGAACACGTATGGTAGAATCCAATCAAATGTATATCTAGTCGATGAACAAGTGACCTTTCGCGGCACAATGAGCGTAAATTCCCACGCAGCAGATTCAAAAGTAACGCGTCTTTCTGCGCGCTAGATTTCCACTCTCTCCTTCTCAATTGGCGATGATCACAAGCCCTTCTTTCCTTCTATTGTTCTCCTACCTTATTTTATGTGCTGCTCCATGCATCTTTGCCGCAGATTCGGCCTGGAATGGACATACCCCTCCTGGATCAAGTACACCGAAGACCTTCGCCCCCTACTACGTTGCTCCTGGTACTAAAGGATATTCTTCTTCCTCTCCTTTCATTCAATATAAGGGCGACTGGAAAATCGTGTATTCGCCTAGCTTCAATCATAAAGCTGTTCACTCTACATGTCAAAAACACGCCACAATCTCGTTCAACTTCAACGGTACTGGCGTGGAATGGTTCGGCAACTGTGATAAACGCCATGGAACCGCCTCGGTTTATGTTGACAAGAACCTTGCTTCTGTGACCAACGCATACTGCAATACCACTTCTCCGCTACCAAGCCAGCGACTATTCTCTACGTTCAGCTTACGCCCTGGCCCTCACCGGTTAGTTATCGAAAACTCAGGCGACGGCTGCGTTGACTTGAACGATCTCGTTGTCACTCGTGTCGAACAATCTTCTCGCCCTATTCTACGTCGTCAACTTCAACATCGCTCTTCAGACACTGATTGGACCCTCAACGTGGATGGATCTACTGGAGTAAATGCCATGCAACTCGCTGTGATCTCAGAAACACACGCCATTGTTATCGACAAGGTCGAGCACAATCCTCTCACGATCAATGGTCATCCAGCTTGGGCGAGTCTTTTCGATCTCAAATCCCGACAGGTCACCCCCCTCGAAATGCAATCTAACTCTTTTTGCGCCGGAGGATCCTTTCTCAGTAACGGTACCTTGATTAACGTCGGTGGAAATCCTGTAGTTACAGACCATACCTCTGCTGCAGATTTTGGCGACTTGGACGGTTTGCAAGCTATCAGGATTATAGAACCCTGTGATGATCGCCATTGTTCGATTAAAATATCCGAATTTCACGATTCGGTGAGAATGGCAAGTCCTCGATGGTATAACACGGTCCTGCGAATTGACGACGGTAGTGCTATGATCATGGGTGGATCCAAGAAGGGCGGATGGATCAATAATGCTACAGTCAATAATCCTACGTATGAGTACTATCCTCCTAAAGACATTCACAGATCCAATGGCCTGCCCATACACTCTCCTTTTCTTGAACAAACCCTCAACTCAAACCTTTTCCCCATCGCATTCTCGCTACCTGATGGCCGAGTCTTTATCGCTGCAAATAATGATGCAATGATCTATGACTGGAAGACAAACACTGAGGAGAGACTACCTCCCATCCCCAATGGCGTACGTGTCACGTATCCCATGGCTGGAACCGGCTTACTTCTTCCTCTATCTTCCGAAAACAACTATACTCCAGAGGTCCTGCTCTGCGGAGGGTCCACCGTGGATGATAAGAAGCCAGGCTCTGAAATTTCTTCTCAAGACGCGGCTTCCTCACAGTGCTCTCGTATCGTCTTGACTAGGGAAGGTATTCAAGCTGGATGGGAGGTTGACAACATGCCTCAAGCTCGACTCATGCCGGACGCCGTCCTACTCCCTACTGGCCAGATCGTCATTGTCAACGGTGCAGGCTCCGGTATCTCTGGTTATGGCAACGTTATTGATCAAGTCGGGGTTTCCAACGCCGCCAATCCCGTTTTGACTCCTGTACTCTATAACCTCTCTGCTGATCTTGGAAGTCGGTTTACATCCCAGGGTATGCCCTCAAGCAGCATACCTCGTATGTATCACAGTGTTGCTACCCTCACTCCAGATGGCAGTGTTATGATTGCGGGAAGCAATCCCAATCTTGACCGTAGTGAGATTGAATATGGGACTGAGTATAGGGTGGAGTGGTTGAGTCCGCCATACATGCATGGCGCCAGGCCAGAAATACGGAAGCATCAGAGAAGTGTTGGGTTTGGAGAGACGTCGAGCTTGGAGGTGAACCGATTGAAGTCGGACAGTGATTTAAAACGTAAGTTGCTTGCTTTGAATTAGCTTTGCTCAGGCTAACTCATGTCCTTTTCTCTAGTGGCGCTTATGGATCTAGGTTTCGTCACTCACGCTGTTCACTCCAACTCTCGCCTGGTCTTTCTCGACATGGAACGCACATCTGGAAACACCCTTCTTTTCAAAGGTCCGCCCAACGGCGGTGTCTACCCTCCTGGACCAGCATTCTTGTTCCTTGTGGAGGACGGTGTCCCTAGTGAGGGGGTGAAGATAATGGTTGGGGACGGTAAAAGTCCAAAGGTTGACCGGAAGGCAATCGAAAAGTAAGTTTTTGGATCAAGAATCTCTTCGTTTTGAATTAAACATGTTCCAGTTTGTTGAAGTCTACCCAACCTGACCAGTACGAAAAGTCCAGGGGAAAGAAAGGATCTGAGGATGAAGACTCGGAGTGATTTCGCACTTGGACCTCTTGGGCTTTGACTTCTGGTCCGAAAGATACCTTTTCTCTACTCTTCTCGTTTTGTTTTTTCTCTTTCATTAGGATTCAACCATTGCTACTCTGTTTCCTCGCATCGTTATCGAATGATACCATCGAACGCATTACTATACCACTTTTTATTGTGTATCATCTATTCATGTACATGTACATCCACCGTCTACTTATTGCATCTACACGTAGTCCGTTTAGCGATGAGGCTCGAGATACTCGATGGCGAGCTTTTTTGAGGCGGCAAAAACCTCGCTCTGCTCGTGGGGAACTCACCAGAAAACGGTTTGTTTACCTGTCAAGAGACTCCAAGGACTTCGGTCTGAATCAAATATGCCTATTGTTACTTGATTCTCGGGAGCGCCGTATATTGAGTACAAAAGCTTCGATTGATTCTCGACTCAGTTCAAGGAGAAACCGAAAAGTTGGAGTGGACGAGTCCCGTACTGACCTCCTCGTTGACTTCGATTGCTCGCGTCCCGCAGAATATGCTCTTAGGTTTGGGAGTTCTATGATACTAAGGGTCTTTGCCTTTGAAGACATTCCGTGCGATGCTTGGGGCCACGTATGTCTTCTCCTTTCGGGCAGCCTCAAATGAACGTCTCTCAGGCTGTCGTTTTTTGCTTGATTGACTCAAGGACGGAGCAATACTTATCTGCATGAACTTTGAATCTGCGGATTTGTATCTGGATATGGTCACAGACGAACCAGGCTAAGATCAAGTATGAAATTACGCACTAAGACGGAAGAACGGTAAATCCCCGCTGGCTAAACCGTTTCAAGCCCTGTCTGAAAACAAAATCGCAATCCAGAACATTTGCACGTAAAGTAAGCACAGGCAGTTTTAATATCTGTGCAGGAGTAACGAGCATCAACGCGAAGAATGGTAGCACGCCAATTTATGACTCGTCCGAAGCAGTTCGGACATTCTGCGCCTTAATCACGGACGCGTTATCTTTATTCTTCCCCTTCCTTCCTTTCTGACCTGCAGATTCTCTCGCTTGAGCTGGCGAAGCGATATGTCCGGGATTGCCGTTCAGAAGATTGGAACAAGATCGAGCCGGATCGACGCTACTCCGCGCACCACAACCTCTGCGACAGGGGGCAGGATTTGAACAACAAGCTGCTTCCTCGTCCTCAGTCTCCGAGCGAGATGATGGCCTCGAAGGACGTAGGCGTGAGTATATCAGACGAAAGCAGGACTGTTTTCGATTGACGTAACTTTATGAATCTGTGGTCACAAACCAACTAGTTTCGCAGGAGACGCAGCTCCGTAGAGTATAGGGAAAGCTCCACCTTGTTGTTTGGCTGCCTCAATAGCACGTTCGCGTGCGGCCACTTCTTTTGCTACAGTCTTGTCTAACCTCAGACGACTGATAAGAGAGTCGCCAAGAGTATTTTTGAGGTCAAGCAATGGGGGACAAGCAAAGTGTAGCTGGTTGATGTTGTAGAGTATGAGACTGCAGGTCCGACAGATTGGTGTGTATGTTGATTCAGGGTGTTCTCGAGCTAGGAGTCATACCCTAGTATTTTCTCAGATATAAACAATGAAAATACATTCCTTGAAAAAAACAGCCTCTCTTGGACAATTGTAGTCTTTGAGCGGCGATAGCAACGGCTCAAAGTCTCCCAACTTCAACTTCCTTATTATTCTGGAGGCTAGTTCGAGCTTTTTATTTAACCTTTCAGTAGACTGAGAGAAAGCCGGTCTAAATGGCGGCACAATTCTATCTGAAGGAAGCGATGAGTTTTCTTGAGTCCCCAAGCCATGATGATCAATTTTCGTTATCTTATCTCTTCATTATCTATAGTAGCTTCCTCTTAAATCTCTTGATTTTGACCGGCGAATCTTCAGCTCTACCAAAAGCGCGCAGCTCAGAGTTCTGGTGCCTGGCCTTTGCGACCTGTTATTATGTGCTATGCCCCATCTGAGCAAATTGTTGTGGGATGACCCTGGCCATTTCGTCACGCTCGAGCGCCTCAATGGATCTCTTTGTTTCGATACGTGACATCGGCATGATATCTCCTCCCTGAATGACTTTGCATCGACCATTGTAAGCCCCCCTTTGTTCGCTAGAGCATTCTCAAGCTCAGTCCGCAGATCGTTTCTGCAGCTTTTTGCAAACTACCCTCCAATATGGCAATGATCAGTGTGGTGAGCTCATTGACCCCATCACTGTGGCTTCGATTTTCTCATCTCTTTCTCTGTAGCGGCGCATGGGCCTGAAACGCGAGCTACCACTCGAACTTCTCTATAATGTTATAGACATATGCGCTCAAAACAGCTCATTGAACGACCTCAAGGCTCTTAGTCTCGTGTCGCGCTCATTCAATCGTCAGGCCCGGAAACATATCTGGGGTCACATCGAACTCCCTACAAAGGGTGCAATACGGCTAGATAGGGACGGAAGAGATTTCTCATTCCTTGTAGATGCACTGTCTACGCTGCCGGATATATCCTCTCACACCAAATCTCTGCATCTAGCTTCGCATCCTCCTACAGTTCTATACCCGTTTCTCCGAAAGCTCAAATTCGGTAGATTGCAGCGAGTTTCTATACACGGATACGATCCTCGCGTCCCCTTTGCTCCGTCTCCAGCCTCACTTGCTAGATTAGCGAGGACTAATTGCGATATTCGAACTCTGAAGTTAAGCAACTTCCGGATGGACCCGATAGCTTTCCTTGACCTGGTCTCACAGTCAACGCTACATGAACTCCGGCATTGCACTCTGGATGTTATCAACACCACCTTCGACGATAGCTGGGACGACTATCTCAAGCATCCATCTTCCGAAGTCCTGGACGATTTCATAGAGCAACGAACCAAGACCCAAAACGTTGCTCGTCCATCTCTAACATCTCTCTCCATGAATCGAATCACGAACCTTCCCAACGCTGCGTTTTGCAGTGCCCTCTTCCGACATACTCTCTCTCTATTCAATATCTCGTCACTTCAACGGCTCACCCTCTCCATCTCGAGTTATCCTCCCGTTCCCCTCAGACATTTTATAGAGGTTATCGAGCTATGTTGTCTCTCGGTCACGTCTTTGACTATTCATAACTGGCAGGGTGCGTACCAATCTGCCTAAACAATCGTCATTCTATGTGCAGAAAATTGACTTACATGTTAGATGTTATTCCATCGGACTCGACTTTAATCGCAATGTTCGTCAACGCAATAGATGTAACTTTTAACGTGTACGACGGGGCTAGCCTTGACATGGTCAAGTACTCAATGGAATTGTTGTTAGAGCATTTAGCTGCATTAAAGTCTTTGAAGAGGGTGAAATTCGCAGTGGAATCGTTCAAAGAGGTGAACTTTCTTTCGCAACAAATCGCGGATGTTTTGGCTATACTTTGTCGTGAAGTGCCTGGCATTGAAGAATTCGGTAAGTATAGGTTGATCTATCTGCATGTTTTTTCGAGGTCTAGCTCAGGCTGATGAAAATTTTACAACAGAAGTTTCGATCCGATCGTCGGACGCGGAGTACTACAAATGCGAGCAAAGGTTTGTTTGGGACAGGGAACGATGTGCGATGGTTTGTATGACTCATTAGAGTACAGACATGAAATGGAGTATCTAGCAGCAGCCTGACGAAATTCACTGAATGAGAGGTCATCGAGAGGGTCTTTTGGGTTGATTCCGAGATGAGTAAGGATAGCTATAACTTATAGGTTGAAGATACATAGATGCATTGGTTTCACCCAAGCGAGGTATTTTGATTTTCTCAAGAACGTGGGCATTCGCAGAGATGTAAGCCAGGCAAAGGTGTAGTGAAGACAGGCAAAGGGATTTGGAAATGATGACCCAATTCATAGAGTTCGTGTTGAATGCCTACCACACAAGTTGTATACTTTAAAAGTGCCATAAATGTGACCAATGGCTTCCTTCAAACCTGGACATCACAGGCCAAGTCACTTTGGGGCATGATGCATTGATGATTTTCTATTGTTAGTTCTGAATATTGCAATTCGATCCATTAGTTAGCATTCGATACAATACGAGACAGAATAAATACAGAGATCTAGTCAGATGACGGTCGGATAGCGGGACAAAGCATAAAAACAGCAAGATACAAAGCAAATCGATACAGACAGTCATGAATCCAGTAGGGATCTCAGCCAAATTGATATGACCAGTGCTCAGCATTCGACCTCGAAGTCATAAAGGCCTCCAAAATCATACCCATCAGCGCCAGACTGGTCGTCATCATCATCATTGTCGTTGGCAAATTTCAATATGTCCTGAACAAGATGAGCAGTTTCGGCCATGGGTTTCAAAGCGTTGACAATGCTTGTCTCGCAGCTTGTAGATCCTTCGCTCTGTTCCATAGTTCAGTAAGACTTGGTTATTGGATTGATGAAAGTAACTCTTACATGATGACTACTAGAAGCTTGAGATTTGTGTTGTGCCGACTCAGGTATGTCTTTGATCTCAATGACAGTAACTAGGTCATCATCTTCGGAGTTTACTTCGTCTAGATCCGCATCGTTCATAAGAGCCTGTAATGGTTGAGAGAAGGGACAAGACGAGAAAGTTAACTACTCACATCGTGCCAGTAGTATACAACAGATCCATATTTACAACCTTCGGGTATTGTGGGTTTCGAGCCAACCTATTGCAAAGTCGTTAAGTATCGCCAGTTCGATCAAATTAACAAAAGGTGAAGCGAGACATACTGGACAAGAGATTGTCGGATTTTCAGGAGTGCCCTTCGGTAATGGAAATTATGTTCATTGAAAACTGAATGGAAGTCTAATTATCACTTACTCGAGGATAGGCAAAGGCAATCCCAGAGGAACTCCGCAGTATATATCGAGGTGTGACATTCGCCTAAGTAGTAGAAAAAGTAAATCAACGCAAACATCGAGGTAAATTCAACAGACGTTGTTTTGAGGAGGAGCTTGATGGCTACTTGACGAGTATGCCTCCTACAGATAATGATTCAGACTGACTAGAAGCTCGCAAGAGAACGGATCCCACTTTTGTTGGCTTATCCGTGGTTCGACCAGCCTCCTCCGTACTCTTTTTTTTCTGGAAGACGGATCGCTGTTTCAGTATAGCCGTAATGACCAACAAATGTTCATGCTTCTTACACTTCGCTTTCGCAATTCGTCCTTGTAAGCCTGTAATTTGGCTGCAGTGGTGCTTTTCTATATGAAGTATTTGATTGAATCAACTTTTCTTGGTCGATATAACTATTTGGGCCTTACTATAACATTTTTCTTGTACGATTTAGCCAAAGAGTATGCTGTACGTGCATTCATGAATCGAAGAACAAATTTCGAGCTTTGGAGTGTTTCGAGAGTGTCGATCAGGTTGTGCGCCCTAAAGCATACATGAGTATTTCCGTCATTGTTCAATGGATTGCGAGGATGAAACCTACTGATCCCATTGCTCATTCTGTTCCTTGGCATGTTTTGCATCCAGTTGGTAAAACTCGCCTAATAGGTTCACAAGCTGTTGGTCACCTAAAATTTTCTCTGTTTTCTCTTTGAGTTCGTCCGTAGAGAGTTTCGATTTAATCTTGCCAGCCACAAAGTGGATAATCGAAATTTCTGCGCCAGTGATCATTCTCGATACTGAAGATGGGTGAAGAATGATAGTGCTCTGTGATGTGCTTAGTAGTCTGGAGGGATCTTTGGTCTATGCATTGAAGCGCTGTAATCAGACCCTTTTATGCGTTGAAAGTCTATGGATCCCAGAAAGAGTACAAAGAAAGAGTTAACGAAGGAACCTTGTGTGATTTGGGAAGATAATAACGAGTTCATAATGATGCAACACGAATTGAACTGGTTCGCTTTGGATGTATATTGTGGCTTAGCCCTTGACACATTGATGTTCAACTTCTCCCCTTCTTTATGGACGACAACTACCGTTACTTTGAGGAAGTCATCGGTCCCCTGCGGCAGAATCGCCGTTTTGACCCTGGCGCGCTCAGTGAAAACGAGGAATGGTGGTCAGGACACTATGAATTTCTGAAAGAGCGTGGTTACATGTTGAGGCCCCGGTATCGTCCTGGCTGGAAGCCCTCTTACGATCCCAAGGGACCATTCCGAGGTACGCGTGCGGAAGACGGCCAAACAATGCTTGTATGTCCTTATTTCTCTGTGACTTGCACCACTTACCTATTCTTTTGCTAGCATGCTGCTATCATGGACGCTCTTCGCACTTCAGACTCGCTCGTGGTAGCAATGAAGCGTATTGAGATTTCCGCGGGTGAAGACCAAACTGCCACAATCTTTTCTGACGACTCCCACAACTCAGATCCCCGCAATCATTGTGTTCGTATTATAGAAGTACTATCAGTCCCGGAAGGTGACGAGAAGATACTAGTGATGGAATGGATGCGCGAAGTCATGGATCCCAGATTTCGAACGGTCGGAGAAGCAGTCCAATTTCTCAAAGAGATGGTTGAAGTATGTTATCCAGTTGATTCCAGATACAGGTGCTTATAATTGTACTTTATAGGGCTTGCAATATATGCACCAACATAACGTAGCGCATAGGTGCGGAGTTCAAGAGGTGTCGATAGTGAGCGATAGGACCTTACTTTTGCCTCTTCCTCCAGGGATTGCTCTATAAACAACATGGCTATGGAAGCCAATGCGATGTATACTAGACCGTATCACCCTATTCGTCCAAAAAAGAGATACGACTGGAGTGGAAGGGCATTACACCATTCTCGCACCCGCTGTCCTCCGAGATATTATCTCATCGATTTTGACCAGTCTCGAAAGTATGATCCTTCGCAGCCGCGTCCTAAAGAGTATGCTCTCAAGTCCGGAGGTTATACCCCACCTGAGGGCTCCGAAGGCACTCCGTGCGATCCTTTTGCTACGGATGTCTTCCTTTTGGGAAACCTCATACGAACTTCATTTCTTGATGTATGTACCTACCAAAAATCCGCGTTACTTTTTTTTGCTTAATCACCTTGAGCACAGGGTAATACCTATTTGGAAGAATTTGGAATTCACGGCTTCGAATTTCTCAGACCTCTTGTCGACGATATGATTATGGATGATCCGTCTGAACGACCGAGTATGGATGAAGTAGCATTACGATTTTTCGATATCATTGACAAACTACCATGGTGGAAATTACGCGCTAGGGCAGTCAAGAAAGACGAATTCCCACTGGCCAAACCATTTCGAGCACTCTACCATGTTTTTTGGACTGCTTCAATGATGCTGCTTCTCAAGCCTGCCATACCGTCGCCGAAACCTCTTCATTAATGCCTTTGGTGTTCTGTTATGTCGATGCTCTGTTGCTAACTACTGGAAACTCTCGTTGCTTGTTATCTGTATATTCGTCTTACATCTATATACCATGCCTTGAATTCACGTTCCTTCATCGGTCGGGACTCCATGATACTGGCTCATTTCCTCCTGGTTCATTTCTCTGCTCGTCCGTTTATCATATCTTCTATTGTCTTTGGGATTGAATGTGAGGACGGAGGCTTCAGCGCGACCTCCCACGACCTACCCTGACTCAGATAGTGACGGCCTTGTTCGAAGGAGAACAGTTCAGAGACATGACAGCGGCGTCCCACTTTGTTCTTTGTTTCTTGGTTCAATCAGGTGTCTGCTTAGCCTGCAATATACTGCGGCAGTACATCGAAAAATCAAAACACACAAGACTGCGTTACTACGGGCTTCTGCCAAATTGTTAGTATGAACATTTCGCTTTGTATCATCCTTTGTAATGCAGTAGCGCAGAACTCTATTTTGTAGGTCCTTTTGAGATCAACAAGTGACAGAGGAACCATTAGTATTGCATACGAGTATTCCTTGACAGCCTTCGCTCGTGTTTCTATGGAGGGCCACTCGATAGAGCTCAAGGGACGTAGAATGAGCCAAAGTGATGAAACTTCAGCAATTATCTGCTTTGTCATTTCGACCTTGTGCTGGTGCGTGTTTTTGTCTTTTCTGTGAATCAAGCCTGTGGACATCCGTGATCTCAGCCGAACAGTGTCTATGCACCAACTTCGTAGGGTACTGAAGAACGTCGCACTCATACGGCACCTTCTCCTGTGTTACTCGTTAGTTCCGTTGGTCAAAGCGATACAACAATCGAAGGGTTTGCACTGTTGCACCTGAGAATCGACTTCCCTTGTACTTCGAGTCGTACTAAGCTATTATTCTTCAGTTACCTTCTAGTGGGCGGGATGGTACAGGCTGTCAGTTTCTAACGCTTTGTTCAGGTCCCCTTGCGCTGGTCCAGCCTGGTTCAGCTCGGCTCGATAGAGCAATGTGCAGGACGAAATGAATGGAAGCTGCAGATCCGGTAAGATCAACACATTTCCATGGCAGAACTCTATTGCCGCTCCATGCTTTTCGTATCCTCAGTACTGGAAGAAGAAAAAGTTTCCGAGATGCCCGCCAGGCTCCAGCTTGGGAAAGGCGAAAGTTTGTTATATGTCCTGTCTTCAACAAAGTCCATCATACGACCTTACCAACATCTCCTGAAGTGCCCCACTATGCTTCGGGAATGACCTCCACCTCATTGTGAGGCAAAGCACCAAGAGTACGAGATACCCGTATAACCAAATAACCATCGACTTCCCAGAGTCACCGAGCTAAATGCAACCGGGTTACCGGTCAAAAATGAATGCCTCTTTGTAAAAGCCTTTGGGGTCTTCAAGGGTAAGTACTAGCAAAATACACGTGGCGTCAGTCTTGAGCTCTAAACCAAGAACGGTGCTTCTTCAAAGAATCCTCATTCAGCAGCCGGTCAAAAAAAAAAGAGTGGCATAAGATTTGACCGTTGAGTAGATTTTTAGTGGCCTCGTTCTTCCATGAATTGTTCTGCCCAACAGGAATTGTGTATTGTAACATCCGAAAGATATGAAAGGACAGAATAATTTAAAGTGCACGCTGCCGCATACGGCTACTGACCGTTCTGAGCCCAGCATAAACTTTTCCTGGTGGAGATCCCAGAATAAGGGACACGACTGCATCTCGGGCGATTTTGATGTTTTGGAAGGAACCCATGATATGTATCTTCCTTCAAGAGGTGAACGTCAATCACGAAATCCAAGCGGAGACAAAAAAGAACATACGTATCAGCGAGCACAATCCGAGTCCTACTAGCGTTTTCAATGGTGAACTTTGTCTTACCATCTTGCCCCGCGATGCGACCTAGTTGAAGAAGATGAGGCTAGGTCTGCAAAATCAATGGGAATGAATTGCACCAATGGCTCGAGATAAATGATCCCCTTGCAGCGATTTCACGTCCTTGATCTCGAAAGAATCAAGGTATAAATCGTCCAGTCGGAGTAAAGCAATGGCGTCCTATATGGAATAAGTATACACATTCGTAAGGTCTCAAAAGTGAGTCGACTCACATTTACATCGAACCCAAGGGCATATGCTTTCACAAAATCAGCACCTTTCTGCAGAGCCCCGATATCTTTTGTATGTTTAGATGTCTGACGAATCTCAAATCAGTTCACTGCAAGATATAAGAATCATAAGACAGGAGGCACTCGTGCTTCTACAGTTCTTCTCTGAACGTTCATCCTAACTTGGAGGCCCAAAATTTCGCTTAGAGGCCCGAATATATTAATCCAATCCTTCTTCAACGGTGTCATGCGATGTGGAGGAATTGGAATCCGCCTTGTTTCTGATTTTAATGTAGTCCGTAAGGCATCCGCTGATACAGGCGCAAAGGCTGGTGCAGCAGATGTATTGGGAAGCGAAGCAGGGGCTTCATCAACGTCGATCACGATATCGTCGTCGTCTCTACCATTTGGCGGTAAGATATCGGTTACTGGGTGAGTTTCTTCCATATTCTGGTCTACATCTGCATCGTCAGGAGCAGATGAAGAAAGTGTAGCTTTCTTTGTCATTCTTCTACGATTCTTCCGGTGAATCCCAGAGATAGCCGATGTGCTGGATTGGGGCTGACCACTTGCGACAACCATTTGAAGAAGAAGGTTGGGCTCAACAGATGAGAATTTGGTTCAGAAAAGTCGTGGTGGTACGCAGGCAAAAAAAAATCTATCTCATTGGGCGCTTATATTGTTGACCACCTCCCGACTCAGAAGCTCTCATTTGAATTCATGCATTTATCTCCTCCATGGTATCAAGTGACCATTCACGGAACTTCAGTTCTTATCTTTCGCCTCACGCCATTCGGCTCAGCTTAAAGTCCTTCGAATGCAGATAAGGTGCCACACTCGATTCGCCTTCGTTAAAGGCCACTTCCGACTATCGTGATGTCTGAAGCAATACACGATACTGAGAAAGCATTGGAAACTTCTTCTCTCTCGAAAATCGATGACGAAGGCGATGGTGAAGAAGACTTGAACGCTACTTCAGTCACCGAAGACGAATTGAAGCGTATCCAGAGAAAGATAGGTAAAGGATTTCGGCCACCTCCTGCAAATGATTCGCCTTTATTCTTAATGCTTAGACCTGCGCATCATGCCATGGATATGCTTAACATACATGTTCATGCGGCTGAACGTCAATACCGTTGGAAATATCGCAATCGTCAATACCGAGCAGAAGCATGATATCAAAACGCAACTTCACTTGTCACCTTCTCAATGGGCCTGGGTCATCTCTTGTTTTTATTACACCTATATGGGCATTGAACCTTTCTCTACCTTAATGATGAAGAAAACATCGTCAGTCAAAATCTTGGCAAGGTGCAAATTTCACTGCTACAATGACCTTTAGGCCGAGTTTCTGGATATCACGTATTATGGTCAGCTGGGGGATCGTGGCTTGCTGTGGGGCTGCCGTTCAAAATTACGGAGGGCTCATCACAGTCCGAACCTGTGAGCACGGTCATTTCAGCCAATGTCCCGTCGTGCGTAGCGATTGATAGTTGCTCCCAGTGCTCGGTGCAACAGAGGGCGGATTTTTCCCCTGCATTCTTTACTACCTAGCCTTCTGGTTCCGTCCTGAAGAAATAACCCTTCGAATTTGCTTTATGCTTGCATGCAGTACATTCAGCGGCATCATGTAACTATCGTCTTCGTTTCTGAAAATGCCTAGCCAACCCTTTTCCAAAGTAGCGGTTTCATATCCTACGGTGTGGCATTCGCAGATGATCGCGGCCATTTATCAGGCTGGCGCTGGCTCTTCATAATTGGTCCGTTCCCTGTCCCCTGTTCGAAGCTCACTTCAAATTTATACTTTGTTCCCAGAGGGGCTTCCCCCGATAATCCTTGGCCTCCTCACTATATTGGTCCTGCCAGATTACCCCGACTCGAAAGCGACAGCAAAGTTCCTTACAGAACGAGAAAGACATATCATCAAGGAACGTTTGTATGATGGAGCTCCGGAAAAGTCCAGTAGAACGTGGAATACGCGTCAAGCCATCGACGTCCTTTGGAATCCCACATTTTGGTCATTCGCTGGAATTTGGGTCGGCAATGCACTGGGAAACCCAACGCCCTCATTCGTATTGCCGACTGTGATTTTCGAGCTAGGTACGTAAAGCTACAAACTCATTACCCGTAAATGAACGTTCGGTAGGATTCACAAATAGCAACATCAGCAACGTTTTAACGGTGCCCACTTCGGTTGCGATATTTTTTACTTTGGTGACTTGTGCCATCATGGTGAGGAAGGATATTTGGAATCCTTTTTGCGTCGCTTTCGTCTGTAAGCATGTCCCTGCTCTTGATGAGAACGTCAACCAACACGGTATTGGACTACCACAGTGCAACTTATCAACTTGATATGTTGTATAATTCTAATGACCGTCAAGGTTGGTCGAGAATTCTCTGTGTGGTAAGTTGAATCTTACAATGTCTGTGAACAGCAACCTATCGTTCGCTACATTTTTATCCTCATCGCCCGATCGGCTTCGAATACCGTGGTCAATATCCTGTGGCCAAGTCGAGTTGCGGCATTGAGAGGCACCACTGCAGTCGGTCTCGGAATTGCCCTCTCCAACGTTCTCAGTAACATTGATGGGTTGATTGGACCTCTAATTTTTTCGAGCAAGTGGCATGTCTGTCTTTCCCTAATCTTACTGTCCTGACGCGTTCGTATCAGCTGTTTATGGACCTTCATATCATGTCTCGTATTCCATCTGTGCTGGAATCCTGTCAGTTGGGATTGTCTCTATTGTCGTAACCGGGGCTCTTGTAGGGCGGCCGGTCCTTCGCACATCGTGGTTCCACTGCAATAGTCATTAGTAGGTGAACGTACCAACGGAAAATCCTTATAACACGATTATGAAATTCATGAGCCTAAGTCTAACCATCGAGCAAGCATAATAATGTTAGTATGCCAGAAGTGCCGCCACGGCAATTTCTCTTCCATGCGCATTCAGAAATCAACAGAAAGTAACAGACCATGGAGTTGAATAATCCTTTCTTGCCTAAGTACTATCACCACAATGTCCGACCAATTTGTCTTTACACCGCTAGATGAAATCGAGAAAGTGTGTCTCTATATCTTAGGCACTCAGGCCACGCTAAATCGTTTCTTTCATAGATCTACAACGAATTGAAGGCCACTTTCGCGTCTGGAAAGTCCCGGCCCATTCCATATAGAAGATATCAACTTCTACAGCTGGCCTACATGCTCAAGGATAACATCAAGCTGTTTGAGAATACATTGGAGGCCGATCTGGGTAGACCACAACTCGAAGCTCGAATGTGAAGCGCACTGCTCTTCGTTCAATACTTGATTCTAATGGCCTACCAATGACAGGTTGGATATTGACCCCAGTCTTGTCGAAATCAAGTCGACCCTCGCTGGCTTTGAGAAGTGGGCAAGACAAGAAAGCGCACCTTTCTCAATCAACTTTTCTCCAATGCGTCCCGTTATTCGCAAAGAACCCAAGGGCATAGTTCTCATCATTAGCCCGTTCAACTACCCACTGTTTCTTACGATTCCGCTCATGGTATATACATGCAATCCTGTCATGCCCGAGATTGAACTACTTTCCTATAGGCCTCTGCCATTGCCGCAGGTAACGCGGTCGTAATCAAGCCCACAGAGAACACTCCGGCGACTACAGCGTTGCTTGCTAATCTTGCGGAACAGTACTTGGACACATCACTCGTTCGTGTCATCAAGGGCGGCGTTCCGGAAACTACCAAGGTGTGGGTTAAACATGCGATTCAGACGCACATCCTCATCCTCAATTTCTCCTCTAGCTGTTAGAATACACCTGGGGTCACAGTGAGCGACAACTTGAGGGTCTAATAGCCTGCTTTCGCCTACTAACACTATCCCTTAGTTTTATATACGGGTATGAAATTCCTACGAAGTATAAGTAGCGCAAGAATTCATTGAACGGGACCATGTGCTAGGTGGTGGTAAGGTTGGCAAGCTCATAGCTGCAGCGGGAGCTAAGACACTGTCACCGGTGTCGTTGGAGGTACGTGTAATCTCGTTTGCTGGTAAATATGCTTACTCTTCTGTTGTATATAGCTCGGAGGTGGGGTTATACATGTTGTTATCCTTCATACCTCTCTCATCTGACTCGTCCAGGCAAATCCCCTGTGTTTGTCGATTCGAAATGTGACCTGAAAATGACTGCAAAGAGACTTTTGTGGGGAAAAGCAGCTAATGCAGGTCAAACTTGTGTCGCACCAGATTATGTCATCGTACAACGGGATTTCCAGGAAACATTCGTTGAAGCCTTGCAAGATGTGTAAGTGGTGCAGACAATTCGTGTTCTTCATTAGTCATATGCTTCCCTAGGTATCGCGAGTTTTATCCTTATAAAGCATCAGCTTCGGGGCAAATGTCTCGAATGATTTCGCCACAGGCGTTTACTCGTGTCAATAATCTACTCAAAAACACGAAAGGCACGATTGTCCTCGGTGGTGACACAGATGAAACTACAAAGTACATTGGGCCCACTGTTGTGAAAGATGTGAAGCCTGAAGATTGTCTCATGTCCGAGTGCGTAGCACTTTGTTACTACATTGTTTGCCGCGTTGCTCACGCTATACTCTACGGTTGACAGAGAAATCTTTGGGCCGATACTTCCGATTATGCCTGTCAGCAGCATCGATGAAGGACTAGCATATGTTAACGCCCAGTATGTTGTCCATTGTCGGTGATGCGAGATGGTGATGATTGATAGCTTTGTCTAGTGACCACCCATTATCAGTGTATGTCTTCTCTCAAGACAGCGCGTTCAAAGCAAAAAGTCAAGAAACTTTGAAAATAACTTCCTTGTTACTGACATGCCTATGATAGTCTTCGATAACACCCAGAGTGGCTCTGCTTTAGCCAATGAAACTATTATCCATCCAGCTGGTGAGTGGCCAAGGAGATTGCTCATTTCCTTTGCCTGAGTGCTTCGATGTAGCGTACGGCTTGCCCTTTGGAGGCGTAGGACCAAGTGGATGTAAGTCATTGAAAATTATTCGCGCTGCGCAGTCATTAATTCTATTTAAAGCCGGATACCACACAGGAAAGGTGTGCATGAAATCTAGGTGCTGTGCTTACTGAGCCTCTCTTGACGACTTCGTAGTACGGCTTTGACATGTTTACTCATCTACGTTCTTCCTTGGATGCCCCTGGATGGTACACAAATCCCTTGCTTAATCTTCGTGTTCTTACTGATACGCTTGATGTAGGCTTGACATGCTCCTGGGCTTCCGTTACCCTCCTTATACTGTAAGTCAACGGATATACTGCTTACGTCGGTCAATCTAAGTCTCCCTCAGGCAGCTAAAATCAAAGCCATGGGTAGATTGATGAATCCGAGTTTCCCTGCTCGACCTAAAGGTCCCCCAAAGGCACACGTGAGTCGAGCTTCCTGGTCAAAGTGGTTCACCTTTTTGTTAGCACTTGCTTTGGCCGGAGGTCTGATGAAACGTCAATTTTTGAAGATGTGAAGTGAGCGACACCGTTCGATATGGTACCTGTTGGGAAATTTTTGGACCAGGACATATTTGAAAAGGAGGAAAGTCCTAGTTATGTGTAGTATTACTATTTCGTCAATGAAAACTCATAAACCCTTCACCCTGTGATCTTTGTCTCTGTTGCTACTGCTTGACCACAGCCTCGTCGTCGCGGTGCACAAGATGCTGCGCACTCCTCTTTTTCAAACTGCCTGAGAGCCGGAGTCTGCACTGTCTACAAGTACCTGTGTTATTACTGAGGCTCATCTCGCTTCCTCCTATGTTGGCCTTTTTTATGTTTATCTATCTGATTCCGTCATAGTCCAATCTAAACATACTACAGGTTACTTTGACTATTCGAATTTTGACTACTACAAAGACTCGCCATCCACTGATAGCTTCAGACTGTACATATTTTGTTGACATTAAAACATAGTATACCACCTACTACCTAAGCAATCAACCGCTAAGGGACAATTGTAATGTCAACAGCATCAAAAGAATCGGGACTGGAGACGTCTTCAATTAATCAATCAATCTTCCAAGGCAGCATTGTGTACATAATGAGTTCCTCCAGCGCAACGATACCCATCACTTTGCTTGATCCAACGATATCCAGCAACGCAAACACCCAACATACGAAGTTTACGTTGTGCACGAGCCTCTTTCTTCTCCTCTTCCTTTCGCGCTTCTAATTCATCCCCGAGTTTCCGTCGCTCAGCTTGGGCTCGAAGGGCTCGAAGGCGCATCTCCTCCTGCTGACGTTTGAACTCCATCAATTTCGCCGCGTCGTCGGCGTTGACTTTTGCCTGCTGTTCCAGGAGAGCGGCTTCAGCTGCGTCCTTCATTTCCTGCTCCTTCATTTCCTGAGCTTGACGTTCTAGTTTGGTAATCTGCTGTGCTTTCTCGTCTGCAGCTCTCTGATCAATTTGGAGCTGGTGCCACACCGCGTCAGAAACTCCCGCATCCCGTTTGGGATCTGCTACAGGATCTTGAGGTATTACTTTCGGATCCGGGCCAGGTTTAGGCTTTGAGCTGCAAGTTGATGTCGAAGTAGAGATGGGAGGAGCAGATGCAGGTGGGAGAGGTGGAAGAGGAGATAAGAAATCTTTTTGTGCAGTAGGTGTCTTGTGGGTGAGAGAAAATTGGCTAGCAAACCAATTCTGGCGTTCGACAAGCATGTCTGTCATGATAGATATAGCTTGCTCGCTTGGCAGACTAAGTGGAAGGCAGGTGCTCTGGTTGGAATAAGCTTCACCAGTCATTTTCTTCGCCAACGTCATAACGTCACGGATGTTCCCCCAGCCTGGAAGTGCAGAAATTTGCTCAAGGATACTCGTCATTTGTGAATAGCTATTGGACGAAGGATTTCGAAGAACCTCCAGGACGACGTCATCGGCACGCAAAGTCTTGTCCAATACTTTCAGACAATGCGCATGGTCCATGTTGTGGAAGACGATGGTCTCAGGGAAACGACTGGAGAGACCGGCATTGACTTTCATCAATCTGTTCATATCGTCCTCGTAGCCCGCGAGGATGACAACAAGCTTTGACATGAATTCCTCTTTGGTGAGGAGACCAACTATTTCATCGACAGCTTCTTGCGCAAAATTGCCTTCGCCAAGTCGATAGGCCTCGTCAATGAAGAGGACGGAGCCGAGGGCTTGTTCGAACTTCTTCTGGACTTTGGGGCCTGTCTGGCCGACATATTGACCCACCAGGTCTGAAGCTGAGCATTCAATTACCTCCTTTGAGGACAGAAAGCCTATATCGTAGAAGACTTGTCCCATTTTTCGAGCAACGGTAGTTTTCCCTGTCCCTGAACATTGCAGTTCTAATAAGTGCGTGATTCAAGGCAGTGAATAAGAGTACGCACCTGGAGGTCCCTTGAAAATAAAACATGTGGGTATCTGCTTCCGGGCATCCTTTCCAGCGCGCCTCGCGTTCATTGCTATCCTTTGATACTTACGCAACTTTTCAACAATCTCTTCACAGCCCACTATATCTTCGAAGAGCTTTGCCAAGTTCGTTGAGGCATGACTTTGGCGATCATGTTCTGGATCAAAGTCAACGGGTTGGAAGACGATATCATCAGAACGTTGGTGCAAGGGCAAAGATGCTTGACGGGATAGATAACGCAATTTTGCCTTGTCGATCAGGTTTTGAACATCCCCTCCGTTACCAAATTTGGGGCGATTTCGAGCACGACCCAGAAACTCTCTTGCGATGACCTTGGCTTCACTGGACGCATCTAGATCTGATTCGCGCAATTTCAAATCCAAAACCTCCATGAGTTCATCTTCAGTAAAGTTATCGAACTGGAAAGGGTCGTCTATTGCAAAACGTCTAGAAAGACCTGGGTTCACGTTCTAATGAGATTCCCGAGTCAATACTATTCCCGAACAAAATAAGGCCACCTTACCCGGAACATTTCTTCCATTTCTTTGCGATACCCCAGGAGGAGAACACATCGGTCTTCACCTGGTTCACTCTGAACTTCAGCAACAATCGTGTCGATGACAGCAGTTTTGTAGATGTCCGATCCGTTCTGCGAAGCTCCATCATACAGTCCGTAAGCCTAAGTAGCGTGTGAGCAAGAACAACGAGGAAACTGTGTTACGAGATTACAAACTTCATCTATCACAAGTACTTTCCCCACAGTGCTGGCGAGGATTGCTTTGGTGTTTGCTTCAGACTGCCCAAGATGACTTCCGACAAAATCTGCAGGGTTCTTGACTACGACTGCGGCAAATAAGAATAAGAGAGAGATTTGAAGAGCAAAAGCCATTCTCACCTTCACCGTTACTCAGAAGTCCAAGATCTGTTAAGATCTGACCATATAGCTTTGCGACAGTGGTTTTACCTGTACCCGGTGAACCAGTAAAAACTCGGTTGAGAGACACTTCGAGGGGCTTATTCTCTTTGAGTTCGCACAGATAATTGGTGCGTAATGAATCGATGAGGTTATGAACTGTCTCTTTGACTGCAGAGAGCCCTATGAGTTTCTGAAGTTTGATCCAAGAAAGGCTACGCTCGAGAGCACCAGAGGGCTCTGGGCCGATGAGATCTTCCTTGACTAAAAGAAAATCATTGGGCCGGATCCCATTCTTCCGCTCCTCTTGAATACGCTTTGCTTGTCGCTCTAAAATCTTGTTGAAGACGTTTTCTAAAGCTCTAGCATTCCCGAACCCAGCCCGATTACGTCCTCGACCCAAACGTCGAGCAGCGATTCGAGCATACAATCCTTCGAGGCCACCTTCGACATCCATTTTGCCCTTGTACTTCTTTTCTATGAGCCTCTTGAGCATCTTCACCAGCTGCTCATCCGTGTAGTCTTTGAAATTCAAAGTGTACGGGACCCGACTTGATAGACCCGGATTGTGTTCAAAGAACTTCTCCATCTGTTTATTATACCCAGCCAGGATGAAGACTAGTTTTCCGATATTGTTCTCCATTTCGGCGAGTATAAAGTCGAGGACCTGTGAGCCTGATATATTATGCTCACTGACCAGTTGATAAGCCTCGTCAATGAAAATTGTGCCACCTCCGGCATTCAGGACACCTTCAATATGTGCCTTGATACCTGGTATTCCGTCGTTGGCTAGCCTGGACCCCGTTGATTCAATGAATTCGCTTCCAGGAAGTATGCCGACCGAAGACAAAAACTGAGCATAAATTCTGGCTACGGTTGTTTTGCCTGGAGTGGGAAAAGCGCCATTGACCCGATTTAGTTATTGCAAGACTCACGACATGATAAATATACATACCCGTCCCAGGATTTCCTAACATGCACACATTGAAGCGTTCATCGGATGTCGATGTATTCTGCCGCGTTACAAGGTCGATTTTAGCTTTGATGGTCAGTATCTGGGACTTGACCTCTTCGAGGCCCGTCAATTCCATGAGTTTATCAATAGCTTCATTCGAAGCACCCTCAATGTCTTTCTGGCGCTGCCATTCTACTTCTGAAGGTGATAATCCAGTAGAAGAACTTAAAGGGACAGGAGGAGACGGATTAAAGGAAGCAGACGGATTCGGAGGTGCAGTGGATGTTTTCACTGCTGAAGCAGGTGAAGTGAGAGTTGTGGGAGCGGGTGTGATTGTGGATTCTAGGGAAGCCGTCTGGAAAAGGTTTGAAACCGGTCGTTGTAGCGAGGGAGACCCCGAGATCGGAGGGGGACCAGATGTTCTGTTAGCATTTCGCGCAGTGATATCCTGGAGATCTCGCTTTTTCTGCTCTATAACTTCTTGTCTTTTCCTTGACTCTTCAGCAGACCGAGAAGCCTCTATCTGGGATGCAATTTTATCATTCAACTCTCTCAACTGCTGGTCATATTTTGCCTTCTGTGCATCTTGCTCTCGCTGGACTCGAAGAGCTCGTTCCTGCTTGTTCTTTACCTCAGCAGCTTCCTGATTGCACTTTTTACAAGCAAGGGGACGTCCCTCTGAGCATCTGTATTGTTGATTGTGGTTCTTCAAACACTTTGAATGAGCTATCGCCTCGCACGCCATCTTGGAGTGATCAGCTAGCTGGTGGCACCTGGACGGACATTTATGAAGGCCACAATTCAGCATGGATCCGCTGTTGATGTTCGTGAGTATTTGGGAACAATGAGCCCACAAAGAATCAACTCACCAGTCCTCAAGACAACCCCCATCCGGAGTTTCAGTATCGAAATCAATGGCGTTTTGTATCACGGACATCCTATCAGGATGCCGCTCGCATTTGATAGGGAGACCCGCGTAGATATGACGATCGCGTTTGAGAAGCTCGAAGAACTTTGTCCACAATTCACTGCCTCTCCGGGCTTTACTAAAAGTTTCCGCATTCCCAAGCATGATGAGACCATTACGAGCTCGTGAAAGCAATACGTTGAGGCGTTCAGGTGCACACATGAAGCCTATGTCCCGGTTCGAGTTGCTTCTAGTCAATGAAGCGATGATGATATCGCATTCCTCGCCCTGATAATTATCTCGAGACAGGATGAGCGAATAAACACGAAGTCAAAATGCAACTATTGTACCTATTGTAGCCAGACGAATTTTGCGTTTTGCAACGTCACCTGTGGCGGCGGGAATGAGGCCAGCTCTAACCAGATCATGGGTATCGAGGTCATTGAGAACTGGGTCATTTTCGGAAGCAAGAGCCCGTCGTAGTTTCTGCAGCTGACCAAGATATGGAGTCAACACTGTCATCTCATCCGTTCTGTAACCTGTATGGTCGAGCAAACAATGAATTACATGTGTCATTTGAAGAACGATGACAAAGACAAACCTTGCTGGGCTAGATACCGTACAATCTTGAGCACCATTTCGACCTCATATGTGTTTTCCTTCGATGAGGTTGCGGTATTATCTTGACGGTCCGTGACATCAACTTCATCTTCTTGATGGGTATGATTCACAAAGACTACTACATCTTGTAAACCACGCAATGGGGGTCGGTTCTGGGCACTCGGAGCATCAACGAGTTCGGGATATGTAAGCTCTCGAATCAACGTAGAGATCTCGGGTCTCATTCGATGCTGTTTCTGCAATGTTGTATGGGGATAGCCCTTCAAAATCAAGCGCTCAAAGAGCGACATGTTGAGGTCATATCCTTCCCCCTTTTCAACCGTTAGACGATAGTCGTTGACCTTGGGGCGCAACTGCCTGAGTTTATATCTCAGCAACGAGCCAGGTTGAAGAGACCAGCGACTTACTTGTGGTCACCAATCAGAACGAGTTGGTTTGAGTTTGAGTTTAGTGAAGTCAAAACGTGACTTTCCAGAATCTCGCCAGCCTCTTCAACAAGAAGAACACCAGGCTTCGCCATTCTGATATATTCGTTGTACTTTGCTGCTGCTGTTGTCGTGCAGCCAATGATACGCTTGCTACCGACCAGCTCTCCATCTTTGCGCATGAATGCTGCCTCGATTTGAGTCAGACATGTGTTGTACTTCTGTACCAGGCTATAGATGTGTTCGGCGACATCACGGACCATGCTAGTTTTCCAACGTGCGATACACGCTTGACGAGCCTCTGGAGGCATAGTCCAGATACTTCGGGCACTCATTATGCGAGGATGATTTGCGAAGATGCCCGGGGGTTGATTTTTCACCCAAGCCTCGATGAGATAAGTGGGACCAACTTTCTTTCCCTTTTTTCCGACATGAGTCTCCTCTTTCTCAGCATCGGGAACGGAAAGCGCGTCATAAAACCTCATGTCTTCGACGTCGTCAGAAACTTCGAGGTGTCCAAGAATATTCCCCAGATAAACGTTCTTTGATGCATATGTTTTGAACTTGGTCTGCAATTTAGCATTGTGCTTGGATGCCTCACGCTTCAGTGCATCGATATGTAACCAGTCAACCCTCGTCAGTTTTGGACTGAGTCTCTGCTTTTGAAGGCTGGTCAGAGCCAAGGGCTCAGTGCGAACAGTTGATTTCCCTCCAAGTCGAACAATGTCATCTGATGGAATGCCAATGTCAAGGAGATCTTCCAGAAATTGGTCAAGGGCGTGATTCGTATAGCAAACAACGAGGATAGTTTTGGAAGAGAAGTCGTGTATGATCTTTGCCAACAAAGCGCCGATGAATGATTTCCCAGTGCCTATGAGTGATGACGTAATTAATTTACCATAGCCTAAATATCATAGCAGAAACATTCATACCTGGAGGCCCTTGAATCAAGGACACATTTTGTGTCAATGCGGAGAGTAAAGATGCATGCTGCGATTCATCCAGAATAATACTTTTGGAAGTGTTGAGATGAGTTCGCAAATCATCTCTACGGTGAACTTTGAGTGTTGAGATGAGCGCCTGTAGTTCAGGCTTAACATCCTGCGGACCCTCCATCACACTATCCTTATCCCAAAACAAGATCTCTGATGCAAGGGGGACACTCTTGATGTCCTTGATGGCTTTGAGTATAGGCTCAAAGGAAAAGACTGCAGTGTCGATGAGGATAACACGAATTTGATGACTCTGTGCCAGCTTGAGTTTCGTCAGTGCTTGTACGATAGGATATCCTTCGAGCTGTAATACTAAGATGGAAGGTTTCTTGGCCAAGAGATTTTCGTCCCGATTGAGGGTGGGGAATGCAACGATCTCATCATTAACCATCAGGCAGGCTAAAGTCTGGTGTCTGAAATAACGAGTGCGGTTATCATCGAGGAAAGCCTTGCGCTCTTTCGCCTTCACTTTCTTGAAAATCCATGGGTCGAACTCACATTGTAAAGTGATAGCCCATTTGGACTGTTTATTATCAGGACCAGTATGCGTAGTATCAAGCACCTTGAACCCGTCAAGAATCAGACCGCGGTGAAAGCCCCGCTTCTGCTTCAAGGCAATCTGGACCTCTTCCCGCAACTCGTATAGCATATCCTCTCGCAGCAGCCTATACTGGTTGTCAAGATAGATATCCTCGCGTTGGTGTAGTGTCCCTGGGTCCTCAAGACAGTCGTTCTTACGGATAAAGGGTTCCTCCTCCGAAGAGATCTCGGCCGCTGTAGGAAGCACAGCAATTTCGCGAAAATCTGCAAAGTCATTGTCGTGCCGGCCTCCAGGCCGAAAACACCCACTGACGACGGTAGCACCTGCTGCGGAGGCGCTAAGGACCGACTGTATTTTGGCACCAAAAGTGCAGACAACAGGGAATGGTGATCCAAGGATCCGGTTCATGACCTGATCATCAACCGTTAGCGCGAGATGATCTTCGTCAACATCAGAGAGCGACAACAGCTGCAAAAACAGCCCAGCGAACGCAATCTGGCCTTTCTCTTCCAAGGAATCATTTCGAAAATTAGCGACAAGTGCATACCAAAAGATGGGGGGTTCGACGATGGTGGTCAGGACTTGTTGAAGAAACATGCCCCCCGCGATATCCTTCAGCCGAGGATCCTGCAAGTAGCGCAAGATGTCTGCACCACGTCCATTGAGAAACTTGGGTGAAAGATCGTATCGCATACAGTCCTGCAAGGCGCTGAGTCCTGCTTTGCTGCTTATGAGCTTACTGACACAGGTCGTTGAATCCTCGTGGCTGGTGACAGCATCGAGAAAGTGAGCGCTACGCTGCGGAGTAATAGAGAGCGACCCTCGAAGAATCGCTTCGAAGACTTTTCTGAGTGCTGTGGTTCGGTCCATGGTTATTCTACCTCCCTGAAGAGGTGAAGAGAAAGCAAGGTTGGTGAAGAGGTATCCTTGTTCATCTTTGGACTATATATACTTCTGACGCCTGCAGCAAAAGCTTCTGATTGAGATTAAACCGGAAAGCTAGTTGAAGAAAACGAGGGTGAGCGCGTGTAATATGTATTACATTACCGTAATGCAAGTCCAATAGGCTATAAGTGACTGTCGAGCTCTCTGAAGGCTTGATAAAATCAAACGTGTATAGGACCCCGGATAACTCGGTAAACAGCCGTTTGCATAAATTTCAAAACACCCCTCAGCGACTGTGGACCCCAAATTGTCCGAAAACCAAACAGCGATTTTGTAAAGATTTCCTAGATTTGTCCAAACAGGCGAACGACTTTATGCACAGATTATCCGGGGGTCCTACATGTATCTGTCCATCTGAAGACTTGCGCAGCAAAGAAGGTATTAGCCATATCATGCTTAGGACACATTTATACCTAGTATAGTCGACATGACCATGCTGAGCCTACATGTAGAAGATCAATGCACAGTCA
The DNA here is from genome assembly GCA_027886635.1 of Lentinula boryana. Lineage (NCBI taxonomy): Eukaryota > Fungi > Basidiomycota > Agaricomycetes > Agaricales > Omphalotaceae > Lentinula > Lentinula boryana. The sequence goes on from MU790543.1 coordinate 74,433, forward strand.
TTGTTGACATTATTGGCTAATCAGGATTTATCAGATGATGGGCGCTAAATTTATTTCCACACCCTGGCCGTCGACCGACATCATGGCGTCTTCGAACCAGGACTCGAGCAACGCAGAAGGTGTATCTCTTCAGCAGCAACGTACCTCATCCGATCTGAACATCTAATCTTAGCTTTACAGGCCCTTCTTCAATCTTTTGGCCCAGACGCAGCGCGTAATGTCTCTCAGGAAGCCTTACAAAGGCTTTCGGATAAACTCTCTGAATTAATGGGAGCAGATGTTGTCAGAGATGCTTTTGCGTACAAAGATCAGGAAGGTCAGACAGACAGTGCCGGTACGGAAACCGTACGTTTTAATCATTTGCGCTCGATCCATTGTTTGATAGTTTTCATGACTATAGCTCCTTGGCGAAGAAGGACTTCCTATAATTGATATCACAGAGCCTGAATTCGCTCCTGGTCAGTCCAAGGATCAATCTAGCTCTAGCTCAAGTGGCGTCAATGATACTACTAGCACCTTGGAGGAGCATCCGTTGATCAACCTCTCGACTCTTCCATCTCCAGAGCGAGACCTTAGGAAACGAGAACGAGAACGTATACTTGACTTACTCGAAGCGGAAGAGGTATTGGAACAGCGCAGGGAGCGAGACAAAGAGGCACGGGAACGCAGAGAAGCGCTAGACCGAAAGCGTGAAGACGGAAAGACGGAGAGAGAGAGGCTGCTTGAACTGAAAGAAACACATAAAAAGATGGGCAAGGCTTTGCTGCGCAGTGTGATATCCAAGGACAACGACGAGAAAGAGAGTAATCGGCCCTCATCGCCATCTGCCGCTTCGACTTCGACTCCTAACGAACGAGCAATCACTCCAAACATCAAGAAGAAAAGCGTCAGCTTTGATACTGACGGTGCGGTAGAGGCTTCATCATCTGAACTTCCTTCCAAATCATCACTGGGCATTGCAGACTGGGGAGACGTTTCTCAAGGCCGTCTGCGTCCAAATCCCAAATCTCTTTCTGCCGATACTCATGCTCGACAAAGCGAGCAGCTTATGAAACTACAGGTTGTCGAACGAGTTGCGGGTAGTAATAGCGCTCCTGGTTCGAGCAATGCTTCTGAAGCTCAGAAGAAGTCTGCTGGCTCCAAAATCCAGATTATTGAAACATCTGCTGGCGATTCTGACGACGAGTCGGACGTTGGCTCTGGTAATCTTTCGGATGATGACAAAGTTCCGGAAGATTCAGACACGGAACACTCGGACGTTGAACCGAACAATTTGGACTTCGATGAGGAAATGGATTGGGATTCTGCCCAGCACCAGCGAGAGATTGCCCTGGAATATTATCGGAAACGAGACGCTATTGGGAAAGAGACAGCAGCTGCATTGATGACACATACTCATGAACCGGACGAAGATCCAGAGTTTTCATTCAATCAACCCAAGCCAACGTCGTCCATGTCCCAGTTCCGAGCAAATCGTCTCGCTTCTTCCTATGCTGCTGTGAACGCGCCTGCTTCTATTGACTCTTCTATCCCACCTACTATAGTCCCCGCTGATGCTGCACAGACCTTACAGCATGCTGTACGTCTGGGTAAGCTTGACGAACAGGGACGTTTAGCTGGTGGAGAGCCTGGAGACAGTGGGAGCGAGCCAGACGACGAAGTTGCGAGAGAGATCCTCGAGCTTTTACAAAAAGGTGAAATATACAATTCAGGTTCAAATGACGAGGTCATACACGCCATCCCTCCGAATCCCAGCGGTCGTAAATCAACAGCTCAGTCTGTGCCTCCTCCTCCTTTTACTACACCAACGGAACCTTTGCCACAAAAGCCCAAATCGTCCAGATTTAAACTCATGCAAACTGACCGCTTGTCCAGTCAAAGTGCGTCTGTGGATTCGTCAGGTTCGAGTACTCCGGTATCGACTGTTGGTCGATCATCGCCAAAGATTACTATGGAGTCATCTGTCGTCGAGCGTGCCGCTCCTCAACCCAGCGTTTCCAAACAACCGACCGCTGCCTCACCTTTATTCCGATCAAGTAATGCTATGGTTGTTGAATCACCTTCTTTCCCTCTAAGTACAACGTCTCAACGGAGACCCGAACAACCACCGGCAATAATGACCTCCCATGTTATGGAATCATCTTTTCGGAAAACAGACACAGGCAATTCAAAGACAGAAGCAGCTCCAAAACGAGTCTCGCGATTCAAGGCAGAGAGAATGTGACTGCTTATCATTGTGCTTAAGTTTGTATGCTCATTTGTCGGTGAACGTTAAAGGAAGAGACGGGTATGAGGGTAATTATAATCTCACGTTGTAGAGATAGTCTGACATGGACGTAGTAAAATATATGCTAATAGCATAGCTGTAAATAAGACTGTCAATGATGTGTTAGTAGCAGGATTTGACTCTTAAGTCATTGCACCCTTTGAACACTACCCTTCCTTTGAACAGTCGCCCCGGAATGTATTTAAAATCCTATAATTACCCTCGGACTTTGGACAAGTATCAGTAGATAGGTATTTACAATATCTGATATTTTTTATTGAAAATGTCGAGGTGTGTTCACCGTGTTTTCTCGCAAGAAGCACAAATGTGGTGATCAAAAATTTACTTCAATTTTTGAGAAAATTACCTGTATGTCTGTATACATCTAATACTGGTTATAGAGCATCATTTGTGAGGGTGGAGGCTGTCGATGGCTGCAGAAAAAATATCTAAGAGATGCCATGGTTTATGGCTGTCACATATGGTAACACAGATAAGCTCTCAGCAACGAAGTCTGGCGACGCAGGTGTGGTGCTGGGCAGACCATGAAACCTCTCATACTACTTACCATGGTGAACAAAGCAAAGTCCAAAAAGCTCAATGCACATATCTTCCGTGATGAAAAGGATGGATTGGAAAAGCTGTGGAACAGTACCAGCGAGAGAACTGGCAAAAGGCGAGAAACGGAAGGGTGCACAGGCTATCTGTGAAGAGGTCTCAAGCCACCATTTTGCAAAAACAAAAACAGGAAGACATGTGAAGCTCAATCATGTCACATTGCTTGCACATTCCGGATTTTAGAATGATTACGGAGATGATTACGAAGATCACAGCGGCAGGGAATTGGATTAAAAATGCTGTGTAGATGCTGTGTAGATAGACCCTTTCAAGCATTTGATAGATGTTTTTCTTCAAATTCGTGACATATTGCTATATATTTTATTCCGAGGCACAATTAATTATCACCGTTCAAAGGAAGGTGCAACGACTGTAGTTACCACAGATGCGATTGACCACTTTTACCCAGTCCGACTTGGGCTGAAGTACAAGGGGGTCACTTACCTCGAGATATTGGCCCTCAGCCTGGTCTTGGTACCTTTTGTAACAGTTCTCTCCTTCAGGTCGCACCACAAGATGAAACAAACCCCTAGGAGGTATGACCCAAATCTGCACTGCAACTGATTATTATCCAATTAGTCCCTTCTTCTTCTCTGTGTTGAACACAAAAATTCTTGCTGGTCAAGGTAAACCCCTGTACTCATGGGATCCTGCTCGGATTAAACAAGCTCTTTTCCAACAACCAGATCCCGACGACACATTTGTCCGCTTCCTATCATGCGTCTGAATGCCATCTTCTTCATGCTTGGGCCTACTCTCTTCTCAAAAGCTTCTCCCTTGATATCTCGTTCTGTGAGTGACTGAGAGATTCTTTCAGAACAGCCGGGATACTATGATCTTCTCCTTTCTAGGCACATGTGAATGTAACGTTCGTAGAATCTACACATTTCGCGTTTGAATCGGAGGCGGTCAGTTACATTCATGACTACATAAACGATGGTTTGGTATATGCTGGCTTGGCTACGCACATTTCACAAGTCAATATTTCGGATACATACATCTACACCACTCCTCCAGTCTCATTCGAGGTCGAATCAGACTCGCCACGCTGCATCCCACGAAAATGTACCGGGGAGCTTGAATGGTCTATGGATTCCCGGGAAAGAAGCGCAATGACAGTCAGAGACAGAGATGGAATAGTCATCGCTGAGATTGGGCCGGGGCCAGTATGCAACTCGTTGTTGGGTTATCATTGACTTACTGATATTGTTCTTTTTTTGCTTTTTTTTTTTTTACAGAAAAACAATCGTGAGACCTTGCCCCAGTATTCACGTCGTGTTTATTTTGCTGGGACTGTCAAAAAACCAAAAGGAGTTCATAAAGAGCCATTCAGTTTTGACTGGTAACTTGAACTTTCTTTCAGATTTTGGGCTGGTTGTTCAACCTTGATGGAGCCGTGCTCGAGCCTTCTTTAAACATTCACATCTGACTTTGCAATGTATTAAGAAATATCTGCTGAGTTTGACTGCCTCTGTTAATCCTTTCTTCAGTCCTCTCTAAGGACTGCTTACTCTTCTTTTACATGTCGACGGAGTGTCCTACATAGTAGAAAACAAAATTCATGTCCTAGTTATCTTATCTTATCATACATCACGCGCATCACCACCGTTCACTGTTTACTTGACTCAACACCAATATGGCTTCCTATCTTCGCAGTTGGTTGTCCTTACCTACCGCTTCACATCCTTCAACTTCTACATCTTCAGAATCCATACCAACTGCTTCATCTTCTAATCATGACGAAGATGATGGATCTGATACTGAGAAGGAAGACAATGATGAAGCGCCTGCATTTCCTAGCTTCAACAGTGCCCAACGAATGCAGTCAGAGATACCCAAGATTCTTACAGATACTGAATTAATGCCTCCACCTCCTGTCCCGGCTTTGAGGAATCGCACGATAGGCGTTCCAACCTCAACTGGTGGTCTAGCTGTACCTATCACAACGACGAAACCTCCTGCGAAGCCCGGTAAGAAACGGGAGAAGGTCGCTTTAGCACCTGGACATAGTCCTTTAGATTGGGCGGCGCTGAAGTCTTCTGGCAAGGATTTACGGGTAACGTTTCCGTATCATGCCCAAGACGAAGTCATTTCTCAGATCTGCCTCTCGCTCTCTCTCTCTTTACAGGGAGTGGAATCCTTGATGCGTATACCCCCTTCAGTCCTAAAGAAGCACAATACACGAGAGGATGCCTGGTCAGTGTTCAACGGAAAGGTATACAACATCACCGCATATCTACCTTTTCATCCCGGAGGCGAGAAAGAGCTCATGCGTGTGGCAGGAAGGGATGGGACAAAACTTTTTGGCAAGTCGTACAACTTCTTAGCCTACTATGTCAATCAACACGCTTCATCAACAGCATCGACACATGCATGGGTCAATGTCGATTTCATGTTAGACACATGCCTCGTTGGTTTTTTGGTATCCGAACCCTCATTGTGACAAAGATTTTAGATAATAGAGACTCAGAGAGCACAGAGGAGGCTGTTGATAATAGTAAGCATAGTCGCCCGTCTGCACAAATCTTATATAGCATCTAGGTACTACTGGCAGTTATTGATAATCATCCGGTGTCACAAGGAGATTTTAATCTTAAGAATACTCCATCTTCGTTCCACCAATTGTCTCGTAATCTAATTCACTTCCAATAATATCTCCCCATTCTTCCAGCACGCTTTTCATCATCTCAGTCTTCTCTCTGATTGCCTGTCCCGCATTTGAACCCAGAGGTAGATATCTAGGGAACTTTCTCCCTTTGGCTTTCCCTTCTCCTCTCACCACATCTACAACTAGCTCTACAGCCTTGACCGGGTCTCCAGGTTGGTTTCCGTGCAGGCTTCCGGCACCAGCGAGGGCTTTCTCGCGCAGGAAATCGTATTCGGGTATACGTTTGTCATCGTGGTAAGGGTAAGTCAACATGTTTTCGGTTCGGAAACTGGACGGTTGGACGATGAGGACGCGGATGGAAAATAGAGCTATCTCAGTCGCGAGGGTCTCCGCGTAGGCTAACAAAGGAAGGGAAAAGATAAAACAGTGGGTGGAATGAAGAAGCAAACGAGGGGGACCATGTTAATGACGATGTTTCGGTGATTGATCACGGCGATAGGAACTTACCAGTGAAAGCTGCTTTGGAAGACGCATACAGGCCTTCGCTGGTGGGTTAGCTTGGAGCAGATATCAAGTCTATAAACGCACCAGTTGCCTGAAGAAAAAGACGTTAATAAGACCCAGTAATATGTATCCTCAAGCTTAGAGTTCCTCACCGGTAATTCGGGTCTCCAACTGCTCCTGCTTCCAAATACCAGAATGGTTCCCGACCTTCTAGCACGCATGGACGGAAGCACAGAGTTAATAACGTCGACGTGGCCGAACATGTTTATCTGGAATTGGCGAGCGAATTTCTGGGCGCTGAAGAAGAATGAGCGCGATTATATATTCACTTTGAGCACTTGAAGGTCAAGGTAAATCGCAGCAGACACATACTCTGCTTCTTCGATGAGACTCTTCATGCCAATCCCCCCATTGTTGACCAGAACATCAATTCTACCCCACACCTTAAGCGCTTCATTAACAACGCCTTCAAGCTTCGCTGTGTTCCATTCCAGGTCCAGTTCGAGAGTCTTGAGATTACTTGCATCAAGACCTTGCTCAGAAACTTCTTTAGCTAAATTCTCAATCGTTGACAGTTTGCGGGCAGTAGCAATGACTTTGTCTCCTTTGCGCAGGATTGCGGGTACGAAGCGTCGTCCAAAACCAGTTGAGCAACCTGAGTAACGAGAATTTTATTTAACTAACATGATGTATATCAGGCCAACGAAGCAAATCGAACTCACCGGTTATCATCCAGACTAGCTGCTGAGGAGAGTTTTCGCTCATATCAGATTGTTGAGGTGTGAGTGTATGAATTCAAAGACTTTGCGGACTCGAAATCGGCTCGAAATCGATCTTTATGTACCCAGAGTATTATCAGCTGTTACTTGCGAAAAAGGCTTCTGCGATAGGTTTTGATATCATTCGAATCATTCGAATCGTTGATGGATGGGGAATGGAGAATTCTGATTTGGGACCTGCCGAACCACAGCTAAATACTGTTGGAAGTATGTAGTAGTGGACACAGTCACCGGGCGTCAAAATGAACGTGTTCACGACGTGAACAGCGATGTTGTTGAGAATTGAAATCCGATGCTACACGGGTCCAATTGCTGTTACCTGGTTCTGACTGATTCATTGCAAGTGAATGCCACAATCCCCAATTTGAAGTAAACAGCTTGCAGCAAGCTGTTTGAGGCACTGATGGTGCCAATGCAGCACTCGGTAAAATCAAGACACAAGTTAGTAGTATGTCGTTCCTGGTTGAAGTATAACGTAAGCATCAACCTGAACAGGTGCGCTAAAGTTCGCGGATGAGCGGAGGTGTGTGGAGTGGGTTGAAGAAGAGCGAAGGCGCGATTAAAGGTGAATGAAAGACATCTGAATAACCGGATAGAGCAATGAACAGCTCAAAAGAAAAAAAATTGCTCGTGTAGCAAGTGCTCACCAAGAAGGAGGGATTGTCCTCAAAGAGATGCTCAGCAAGAGCGCTTCTCGGGGGCACAAAAAAAGTACAATAAGGATTGATTTGATATATGCCGAGTTGATACACATTTGATGATTTTTCGAACCAATGAACATTGACGAGCTGAAAAGACAGTATATCGAAAAAGTAGAAATCAAACGTTTTGAACCTCAGTAAACTATGTACGTCGTCCCACCATTCGAAACAGAATGATGGCATAGGACATGACTGTACATGAGGAAAGAAGGAAACGTAGGCAGAGATGAAAGTGTTGAAAGAAGAGAAAGAAATGAGAAAGTGAAAATTAGATGTGTTTTGAGATAACTGATGCAAAGTTTTTGAAGACTAGCAAGACGAGGATACGACACCGTTTCACGCTTCTCAAATTAGTACATTTTGACCAAGTCTGCCAGCGTCTCGACGACTTCCGACATCGTAGGGCGGTCGTGGTGTTCCTGCGCCCACATACGTTCAATGAGCTCTATGACTTCGGGACACCACTGTTTTCGAAGACCAGATATTGAGGGACTAAGCATAAGCAATGGATGGAATCAGCAAGCGCTAGACAGTTCATGAACACAAAATAGATATCACCGTTGCTTCTTCGTCCCGACGATCTCATATATAGCATGTTCGTTCATACCCTGCTCAGTGGTTGAGAAAAGGATTTTCTTGATGCACAAACGGAACAAACTTACCTCCCAAGGAAACTTTTTATTCGGTAGATGCCACTGCAGCATCTCCCAGTAAACACATGCGCAAGAGAAGACATCCACCTTATGGTTATATTTGGGATGCGCATGCCATAATTCCGGCGCCTGCCAGTTTACAGTCCCAACGAGCGAGCGCACCATTGACCGCGTCGATTGTTTGACTTTGGCTAGTCCAAAGTCAGCTATTTTGGCGGTACCCTTAGAGGTGATGAGAATATTGGACGATTTACAGTCCCGGTGGATGATGGACGGCTTGCAAAGATGGAGATATTCTAGGCCGCGTGCAATGTCGAGCATGATGTTCAACTGAAGTATGAGCACAACACCATCAATATGACGAAGCGCGTGGTAAAGCTTGAGGATAGAGGGCAACATACCACTTTATGCAAAGAAGGAGGATTGACATTGCGGATATAATCAAACAGATCACCATTCGTGCACAATTCACTGACGATCATCACTGGAGTATCACGAGTGTTTTCAGGAATACTAACTCCGAGCTGTACAAAAATGCAAGAGACGCGTCTGAGGAAGTACTCGCACTGAGACAAAGACTACACTCACGAAACGGACAATATTGGGGTGGTCAAATCCACCGAGCAGTTTCAGCTCTTTGATATCCACTAGAGAAAGGGTGAGCTCTTGCAGCCAAAAGGGAGATACGCAGAGAGTAACATACTGGCACTCAGTTGTCCTCTGAACTCGGAAATGGCGATTTTTCTTCCTTTAAACTTGCCGATGAAGACGTCTTTAAACCCACCACTCCCAATCTTCTCTAGCTTCTGCAGCTTCTCCGGTGGTATCTCCCTATCCTCGAGACCCAGCGTCCCAAGATCTAACTCAAGCTCCGGCTCACCGACAGGTTTATCGTTCTGCACCCCGGCATTAGAGAGCGGCGGGGTTTTCGGCTCGTCCATATGGAACCTCTCCGACCGTAATAGCACAGGAGGAGTCGCTGTCTTTTGACTGCTCTTTCGACTCCGATTAGGCGAAGGTCGTCGGCGGTGTGCCCGTTTCTTTGTAGTGGACGGAGGGCGGGCTGTACCGGTTGAGGACGGGCATGAAAAGTCATTCGCGCGGTGGTCTCGCCAATGTAGGAGAGCGTCTGCGAGTTGGGGCTTGGTCCCAGTGGGTTCGAGATTCCGGCTTTCGCATAGTTTGACCAGATCATCTCGGCGGAGGCGGACAAGGGTCTTAGCAGTAGCAATGGTAAGGTCAACTGAAAAAGCAAGTCTGTAAGTAACATGCCTCGGTTGTTCATTAGAAAACTCACTGCTGTCTTCATCTTCCATTTCCACCTCTTCCACCTCTTCATCCGTATCTCCTTCGCCGTCCAGGTCAATGCTCGCGTCATCAGCAACCGACTCTTCCTCCACCGCTTCAGCATCGTCGTTTTCGTCTTCTTCTTCCTCGCCATCTTCCTCGCCGTCATCATCCTCTTCAACTTGTTCCTCCTCTTCATTTTCTTCATCCATTTCAACCATGTCTACGTCCTCTTCGCCCACAATCTTGCCATTGCGAAGCTTGCGGGGCTCGACGGCGATTGTTGCTTCATCGTCTTCCTCCTCCTCCTCCTCTTCTGCTTCTTCGGGACCTGCCTCGCCTTCACATTCCTCGTCCATCTCTTCTTCTTCTTCCTCATTGTCACCGTCACCTGGATCTTCCTCCAGTCTGTGACGAGAGCGTAACCGTCGTCGCATGGGAGTGCGCCGAGTGTAAGACTGCACAGTCGACACTGATGCTGATGCTGTAGATATTAGCTCATCAACCTCGTCTTCATCCTCACCATCAGGATCCGCCTCTTCCTCATCTTCTTGCTCTGTGGAAGAATCTTCTTTCAAGCTCTTCATCTTCCTCTTCGCATTACGCATTGGAGTCACTCGACGAGTATCAAGGGTGTCTGAAGTGACTCCACTTCCGCTCCCACCATCCGAATTCGAGGTATGTTTATGTTTACTCCTGAGCCTCCTTGGACTAGGCTGAGCGGCGATTCGTTCTTCTAAATCCTCTAGCTCGGTCAAATCACTCTCGCTCTCGACCACGGACACAACAGTAGCGGACTTTTTAGAAGGCGTCCTTATCTCTTTCGATGCAAGAGCAGAGTCATCGAATTCAACCTGTTTCGATTTGCCTTTCCGGTGAGTGAAGGTGAAGGCGGCCAGAGCAGCGGTTGGTGTAGTCCCTGAACCAGAAAGATTGGTAGGTGTAGGGAGGGAGGATGGATCTAAGAGCCGTGAAACGGATGGTATTGAGGGTAATGTAGGAGCGGAGGGCTTGCGGGATCGTAGATGGTGAGCGGGAGGTGAAGAAATAGAGGAACCTATTCGAGCGGAGGTTGATGATATAGGTGAGGACCTTGAAGAGTGCCTCCTACTCAAAGAATCAGAAAAGATGACATTATTTTGATAATGGACTCGCCTTGAGCTCGAACTACCAGAGTCTTCGGTAGATTTGCTCGTTTGCCGTCTAGTACGAGTTCGTGAAGACGAAGTACTTTGAGTCAAATGACCCATAGAGAGGCTGCGACTCTTGAGCGGTCGACGGTCAGCCTCCTTTGCAACGTCATTGATCGTGACACGACGACGTATATGGGGCATCGGAGTTGCTTCTTCGTCTGGCACAATCGCGTCGTCGGAAGAATAGTCGCTCGAGCCTCCACCCCGACCGAGTGGCGAAGAGGGTGGTAGAGAAGCCACATCCTCACGGGCAGCAATAATAGACTGAACAATTTCTGACTTGGTGAAAGAGTCTGCATCATCTGTTAGACCAGCAAGGGCGTAAAGGCGAACTAGATTGTATTTTCGCATTCGACTGAGCACACGTGACGGAGCAGAAGAAATTAAGTAGTCGTCCGCTGAGAGCAAAGGGTGAGCAAAGATATAGTATAACGTTCAGAGAGCTTACAGGAATCATTGTCTTCTTCAACACCTTCGTCTTCGTCTTCCTCCTGTTCACTGTCTTCCAGCGACACGTCTGATTCAATTTCTACCGTGACCTGCCCTCTTCGAGTAGACGAGAAGCGATGAGAATCTGTGTCGACATCCATAGAGCTAAGCCCATCGTCTTCGCTTGTCTCGCTGGATTGCCTGCTGGATTTGAAGCGCTTAAGACGACCGGAACCGCGCGATGAGCGACCACCGTGTTGCGCATTCTCATTACTACCACTCGCAACGCGTTTTCGTTTGGATCCAATGCGAGGGTTCATCGAAGGTTCGTGGGTGTCAATAAGTTTTTCCGCCGAATGAATACGAGAAGGAAGTCTGCGAAGATTTTGATGGAGTGGAACGAGTACAGGCCGTATATCTAGATCTCGTGATGAGTTTGACGCGTGAAAGACGTCTGAGGTTGCCAAAGAGGGCGCGCGAGCTGTTGCGGCGCGTTTTCTGGTTGGGGATGGTCGACGCAAGGGATATCTTCGACGAGCCAAAGTTGAGTTGGCCGAATTTGTATGCTGAGGACTGGACATAACCAAGATTGGTATAGAGTGGTTGTAAATGGACACGAGCCAGCAAAGGCACGGTCAGCGTAGGCAGTTATATTTCAGACGGTCTGTTGGTTGTTTTCGCCTTCGTCGTCGTGATAAGTGATGACCAGGCCCTGTCTAAACAGGTTCTGAAGCTGTCTATGGCTCAACTGATGTTTGTACTAGTTTACTGGTGGCTATTGCACGTGATGAGCTCATTATTTCGTAATTAGTGATGCGGCGCTTGATCGGACTGAGAAGGCGCTTATTCAACTTACCATTATTCGACTTGCCTTTGGACCCTCATCTTGGTTCTCAAATCCCTCGAAATCGCGCACCTTTCGGCGTTGTCAAAGCTATTTCCTGTTCTCATTTGTGTTCGTCAAAGAAAACGAGGCAAGTATAAATGGGCCTGAGTTGGTCATTAACCACCCATCTAGCATTCGGTTCTTGAAGTAATACAACGTAACGCGCTTAAGGTTTTTTAGTGTTAGAGTCAGTAGAAGGTCCCCACAGAGATAGTAGATAATACTACGTCCTACGTATATACTGTGTGATATCATTGATATCGCATGAATCTGACAATGCTCAAACACATACTATCTCGAATCTAAGACAGTCACTAGCCGCTCTGATATCCAACTCTTGAACAAGCAAGCCAAAACTCCGTCCCTCCCTCCTCACTCCAACCTAGAGGTCCAAGGTCGCACTCTGCACAGGCCAGCAGCTTTAATTTCTTGCCTATCACAATGCTCATGAAAAAAACTTTTTAGTATCAGTAAATCGAACCTGCTGGAGAGAGCGGCAAAGATTCCACAGGTCGAGAAAAACCAATATTCTCAAATGACATCGGTGAAGGAGTGATCAGCCACCAATGGATGGATTCCGATGTATTCGGAAGAGGCGAGAGAAGTGGATGGGGAGGAATATCGGAGGGCTCTATCTGTGGTTGGTCAGCTTGTTATACTGACCGACAGAGAGGATGAGCGAACTTGAAAGCTTTCACGCTCCTCTAGTGCCGCTACGCCTTTCTTCAAGATGATACTTCCACATTCCGGCCGTGGGCAAAGCAAATCATATTTATTGGCCCTTTCTCCGTCTATGGACTCAGTGACATCAGATATACCGTTTGCAAACGAGGACAACGGGTGAGGAGTTGGTCGAGATCTTGAAGAGGATGCCTGGAGAGCTTCCAAAAGGCCTGCAGGTAGTTGAGATGAAGGCTCCAAGGCCATTGTGGTGTAACTGTAACCTCGTCGCCATGACCAAGGGCGCGTCAATTGGGTCACGGTCACGGGCTGCGTGACGGTAGCGTTCTTCCTTCACAGTTCAACAGGAACTTTACTTCAATTTCTGCGTTATTCACTGTCACTGAGGGGTACTTGGGGACGATACTATACACGTACATTTGCTGTCTTGCCCTAAATCTCTCTTGAACGGCCCATGTCGACTACCGCGAGTTCAAGTTTTGTACCCACTGGCCTGTTGGGCCCGTTATCAAACTCTTTTACGTCCAAAGACGCATTTACGCCAAATGGACTGCTGTCTACAGCATCCGCAAGTGAATCTGACTCGAATGACGCGTTCAAACCGGATGGTGCTTTGGATTTAGGGCAGAAAACAAGCAATGGTGCGTTATTATTCACTGTGATGATGCAGCGCATCTGACAGTCGTTATCGTCAGGTTCGTTCATACCCAATGGTCTGCTCACGCCTTTTATCGATTCTTCCACTTCATCGGAGAGCTCTTCATCGGCCAAGCCAGAAATCTTATCACCACAAGATACAGCCTTTAGGCATGCTACGAATACAACATCTTCAGCCCCAATCTTCGCAGGCCCACCATCGTCGACTACGATGCGTGCAACCAACTTCGATGGGCAGACGATCTTTCTACGACGAAAGCCTGTGACAACAGCTCGACGCGTCAGTTTCTTGCTTCATGTGGACGATTATCCTCATGCTAATAAATCGCGTAGAAACTCGCAGCAGCTACTCAAACACGTCAAGTGGGAAACTTATTGGATGTACCGCTTCATAGGCTTTTGAACGAGATATCCGAGGATAAAGCAAAAGAGCTCAGTCGCGAATTGTGAGCCTTAACATAGAATGGCGTTCGTCTTGTCCTAAAGACTTGAAATATCCTGTAGCGCACAGCCAGATTACGCGTCTGCCCCTTCCGCTGGAGTCGACGACACGCTATGGGTGGACCGATATCGTCCCAGAACTTTTACAGATTTGATGGGTAATGATCGCGTTGCGCGAGAGGCAATGGAGTGGCTTAAACAATGGGATAAGTGTGTTTTTGGAAAGAGTAGCAAAGGCAAGAAGAGGAAAAGAGATGGCGAAGAGGACAACTTTGATGTCAATGACCCACACCAAAGACCTAAACAAAGAGTGCGTATTGTGCTATTGGTAGTATCGCCTACTAATTTTTTTGTGCTTTAGATACTACTGATATCTGGACCTCCTGGTCTCGGAAAGACTACACTCGCACATGTGATCGCAAAACAGGCTGGCTATGAAGTGATGGAGATTAATGCCAGGTAGAGCTCATGCGTTGATGTCTTTGTTCTTTGCCGCTATTAGACTAATACTTCCAAGTGATGCGCGGTCAGGACAGATTGTCGATGATCGAATACGCCCGACGCTGGAAACTGGTTACACCGTCAAAAGTACTAAACCTGTACTCATTATCATCGACGAAATCGACGGTGCTACAGGTGCTGGAGAGAACGTGTGTCCCTGATCATCGCGCGGTGCACCATTCCCCTGAATAATTTGTTAGTCTAATAGCTTCATATACAAACTGGTTCAGCTTACGCAGGACAAGCCACGAAAGAGGAGTACGTCCCATATTGCAGTCACATGAAGTAAACGCCTATTGACATTCTACAGATCGCTCTACTCAACCAGGGGATAAGAGGACAATCCTTCGACCCATTATATGCATATGCAATGACATCAATGCAGCATCTCTATCAAAGCTACGCCCTCATGCATGTCAGCTTCGTCTCCAGAAACCGGCGGATTTGCACACAGTCAGACGCTTGCGAGAGATTTGTCATATCGAAGGTTTGAAGGCGGAAGCCCGCGCTCTTTCGACATTAGTAGCAGTTGCCAAGGGTGACTTGAGGGGCTGTCTGAACACTCTTCAAGTGCGCGAAGTCAATTTGGGCAGGGACTAAAGCAGAAACACTAAACTTATTTCTCAGTTCATCAGATCGAAGAATGTAGAGGTCACCGAGGCCGTCGTGCGGAGGTCAACGAAAGGCATGAAAGAGGCGGACAACTCCGTCATATCAGCCCTCAACAGTCTATTTACTCCTTTGTCGAAAAAGCGTGCCAAAGAGTTGGGCTTAAACGACGAAGCCGAGTCGCGCTACGTCAGTCGCCTCAGCCAGGAGATAGATTCATGTGGGAAGGACAGTGCGATTGCTGTTGGTGAGCTACCCTTGCAACGAAGCAGCTCGGCGCAAGAAAGCTGATCCTTGTTTCGATCAGGTTGCTTCTCACATTATGCGACGCTTCGACGCCATGATGCGAACTTTTCGAGATACGAAAAAGCCAACGAGTGGTTGATGACTTTTGACGCGTTCTCTGCAGCGATGTACAACGATGGAGATTTCGCGCTAAGCCCTTACTTGACGTATTCTCTGGTGCCGTTTTATCCCCTGTTCCAAGAGCGTGGTGCTCCCAGAGTCGAACGAGGACAGGAAGATTGGGACGTGCGTGCTTGCCTTCTCCCCTTCCCTTTTGGACTACTGATTTGATTTTCCCAATTCCCGTCTTGTACGTGCAGAATCTTCAACTGACTAAGACCAACGAGGAAATCTACAAATCACTCACACGATGTCTTCAGGTGGCTAGTACACGGCAGGGAGGTGATTTTAGGCATCTTGGAAACTGGCCAATTCTGCAGCTAGAATTTGCGCCATTCATCAATCGGATTATCTCGCCGCAACTTAGACCTGTATGTCCCCGTCCCTTTCGCTACTCCTGCGAGTTCTCTCCCTGAAATACTGACATTTTCTTGCTTCAGATCAATGGGCAACATATGCGAGCAGATGAACGTCCTCTAATGACTCGCGTAGTCGATCTAATGTCCAACCTTGAATTACGCTTCGTCCAAGAACGTGCAGAGGATGGCCAACTGACGTATCGCCTAGATCCGTGAGTCGACAGACATGCTTATCTTGATTCGTATTTGTTGACTTTATCTTAGACCGGTAGATGTTTTCGTCACCTACGATGGGAAGCGAGCATCCGATATCGCTGTCTCAAGGTATGCGGTGAGGCATTTAGTTGCCCAAGAAGTGCGCTATTCCCTTCTGTTCTTGTATGCTTCATGCAATAGGCTCATTGATACGTTTTGTCAAGGTTGATGCGCGAGTCACTTCTCGTCAAGTGGATATCATTGAGCGAGGACAATCAGGCAAGCACGCTGGTCTTTTCGGCGGGTGAGTAGCAGTTTCTTGTAATTCATCACGACGCTCATAACTTTTTACACAGCGCAAAGAATAGCAAAGTCAATGCTACACCAAGGTCTGACGACATCGAGGATGATTCGCTCAAACCCTCTCCCGGCAAACGTCCTCGTAAAGATCCATCCGCCCATATTGATATTGCCGATCGGGTATATTTTCCAAATCTCCCCTGATTTCTGTTCATTGACTGATTTTGGTCAATTCTCATACTTTTAGCCCCCGACAGACTTTTTCGGTCGTCCTGTACAGCCTTCTGCCAACAAGAAAACCAAACGAAATGCTCATGGATTCAATCCTCCAAAATCCACCAGTGTACTCAAGTTCAATGTGGCCTACAAGTTCAAAGAGGGGAACTCGGCTGCAGTGCGGAAACCAATCAAAGTTTCTGCGTTTCTGTAATCGACTTGGATCAGTGGAGGGACTTTCTACATAATGATTATTCTTTGGATTGTACAGTCTGTTGTGTATTGAAGATTGCAACTTCAAGAAATGTCTTCTGACCATTTCTTTCTGACCATTTTTATTGTCCTGCCTGACTTCACTTGCGCGACATCGCAGTTGGGTTAATCAATTCACAGCGCCGGTTCAGCGCGGTCTCGTGAAAGTAGCAATGTATTATGGTGTTATAACAGTCCAAAACCCAAAAATTCTAAACAACTATCAAATCGAAAAAGTCGTCATCGCATGCTCCATCCTTCTAACAATCCGAACAGGTTCAGGAAGCATCTCCTTAAACTTGATATCTCCAGCTTGAAAAGCAACGGGCGGCTTGACAGTAAATCTAGGAAGAGGACGATTTCCAGAAGGCGAGGCCGGATCTGAACTGTCTTCATTTATTTCCGGTACGTCGATAGCAAGATCAACAGGTCCATAAGGGGGCGTAACAAGGAGATCATCCTGAGAGTTAGATGAATGGGGGCGGGAAATGGAATGAGAGCCGACGACGAACAACTTGGGTCGAGGAGGGAGTACTCCTTGAAGCAACAAAAGACGTTTCTTGAGCTCGTTCCATTCTATGTTTGACCATGATGTGGAGCCCATGCTTGACGTGCTCGATCGCTGAAGGGAGCCCGCCACCACCTCGACATCAACTTCTACTTCCACTTCCACTTTGATGCCATCGACAGCCGGATGCAGTTCGAGTTTTACTGAGTCCGTTGGTTCATCAGGAAGATAAAAAGGAACCGTATTCGTATCCGGATTGTCAATTTGGTCATTGGGTGCGTAAAAAGTTTCGAGTGAGAGTATTTCATTTCGCAAAGTGGGAAGGTTAATTCGAGAAACGGGGTTGAAGTCGAATATGCGTTTCAAGATCGAATTGAGTGAATCAGATATGGGCAAGGCGTCACGCAGGGAGTCGCGATTTGCTAAAAAAGCGTCGAAACAGGGATCACTACTATGCGCATAATTCCAAGGGTTGTGTTGGGTTACTAGATTGACAAGAATGACACCCAACGACCAGATATCGTTGAGCGGTGCAGAATATATCACGTTGTTGGTCTCTTTCCCTATACATTCTGGCAAGTACATGGATCAGAATAAGAGCGGACATTTTTGAACACGATATACCTGGGCTCATATATGCCTTGCTACCACATCCGAAATCATGACACACCCGTCTATTTGTTGAAAGACCAAAGTCAGCAAGCCAAATGTCACTGCCATCCACTGAACACAAGATGTTTTCCGGCTTCAAGTCACGATGGAACACGCCTTGTTGGTGACAGTAGTACACGGCGTCCACAAGCTTGACATAAGACGACTTGATGAGCTGATCATTCCGTTCGAAGATTCCCTTGTCCACTATGGCCGTGAACAGGTCGTTCCCCTCACAGTATTCGAGTACCACGAAGAGATAGTCATTTTCCTCGAACGCTCCGCAGAAAGTCACAATATTTGGATGAAAAGATACTTTCTTGTGTAGTTTGAGTTCGCGTAGCTGCATTTCGTAGTCTCGAGATTGTTTATCCGCTTTGAGAAGGACTTTGACCGCGTAATAGCGAGCACTTGAGAAGGACTTGGGTTGATTATCAAAAGCTTTGTACACCTTTCCGTAGGATCCAGCACCCAAGAGGTCAAGAAGGCGAAATCTACCGTCGAGGATTTCTTGAGAAGCAAAGTCGGGCATGTGAGAGGTGGCTTTGACAGTAGGCATGATAGTTGAATAGAAACGACCGGCGTGAAAAAGAGAAGATAGAAATGTTGCGCGAGGATAGAAATGTCCTACACTGTCAAAGTGTGGTGGAAGTAAAGGAAGATGGTAATTAGCCCGTTAACACATTTATAGTCTACACGTGGTCGATCGTTAGTCCAAACTCCCTACTATACCGAGTCCGTGACTCGGACATGCAAGGGGCCCCATGGCAGACAGAACACAGAGGTTTTTGCTGAAGGGGAAAACTCTCCAGACACCTTCCCAACTGTCTCGCCCTGTACCGTCCAAACATTGACTGTCGAAATACGTAGGTATGGTGTCCCACAGTATTCTGTAAGAGTTGATACACCAGGACCTCGAAACTTACCCGCTGAACTGATCACTGGTCTTGTCGCTAAAGAATTCTTTTTCCGTTTCGTTCAGCTCCAAGAAAAGGGGAAAGATGAGGTAAAAAGGTGTATGTAGTATACACCTATATTTCCATGTACGTTGGTAGAGCATTGATACACTACATTGGACATAAGTGGACCAAGATACTTGTCGCTATACACAACTCAAACTTCAGAAATCAAGGGCAAAACATAGTTCGCAGGCGAGAAAGAAAAGTTATTTACTGGGATTCCACCCATAGAAACCCGGTTGTCGATAACCCGGGTCGACTGCTACAATCGCATCTGGAATACATTCGACGCCTAGGTCTAGAACCCAAGCTCTATTGAAATCGATGATATTCCACTTGTGAACGCACTTATGGTATGGACAAACCTCCGTTGTCGTTGGGGAACGTACAAGATTGGACATCCGGAAGTCACCGTGTGCTACACCACAAAGCGACAAATCTCGAATGATCTGCTTAATATCTTTCCTGCAAAGGAGCTTGTATGAGTGGGACGGAGATCAAACTTGAGGGTACGCACTTGACTAACGGGTCCTGGTCGTCAATTTCATTGTACATCGGACCACCCTTCTCGAGGATGAGCACTGCTACAAGTGGGTTTTTCGAATCTGGTACCCATGAGTTCCAGGCTGAGCGTTCTTTGGTGATCAGTTCGCTGGGAATCTCATCTAGATACTCCTCGACCTCTACATCGTCCCATAAATCATCATCTCGTTTGGCATGTTCTCCATCCACGGATGACCACGGAAGGTTGTACGGTCGTTTAGCTGAAGGAAGTTCGGTCAACGTAGTCGTGAAGAATCCATAGCATCGGGGAATAATGGTCCCCGAAGACTGAGGGATTCTATCCAGATAGTTATATATCCAAGCTTCACGTGCAAGATTCCGGCAGTGGTTTAGTTTAGCGAACTTGACTACAAGTTCGGATGGTACAGGGCGAGACAGTTGGGGAAGAGGAGCAGAAACTTGCGCAGAGTACGCCGTACCGGTACGGCCTGCACCCAAGCTTTCACCGAGTTGGAGCTGGAGATGCGCAGAATCTTTCGGGACTGGAAAAGCAGTGTAGCGCTCGTCTGAATGAAACCAATAGCCTTTACAGCTGAAACGGTGAGCAGGGAATGACTCTGAGCGCTTCAAGTCAAGCCTGAACGAGAATTCTGGTGTGTCAGCATTGATGGTGAGCGTTGAGAAAAAGGAGAGTGTGGACTGAGAAATGTGAAAGATGTTAGCGTGCAATGGCTGAGGTCGAAAGTGACAGGACGAACGAGATTAGAGTCGTCGCCCTCTAGCGAAAATAATCTCTTTGGCTTTCGCACACGCTCCATGATGAGTTTGCCTCAGCTTCCCTAGCCTCGTTAGCCACTCTAATAGTTCAACGAAGAGTAAACGCGTTCGTTGAATAACAGCCTGGTGGTAAGGAACTGAGGGACCCTCATGCTCGGAATTTCAAAAGAGTCCGCTCAGTGCGCCGGTCAGAGCCAGTTATCGGCGCCCTGTACCGTCCAAACATTGACTGTCGAAATACGTAGGTATCCCACAGTATTCTGTAAGAGTTGATACACCAGGTCCTCGAAACTCACCCGCCGAACTGATCACTGGTCTTGTTGCTAAAGAATTCTTTTCCCGTTTCGTTCAGCTCCAAGAAAAGGGAAAAGATGAGGTGGAAAAGTGCATGTAGTATACACCTATATTTCCATGTACGTTGGTAGAGCATTGATACATTGCATTGGACATAAGTGGACCAAGATACTTGTCGTTATACACAACTCAAACTTCAGAAAGCAAGGGCAAAACATAGTTCGCAGGCGAGAAAGAAAAGTTATTTACTGGGATTCCACCCATAGAAACCCGGTTGTCGATAACCCGGGTTGACTGCCGCAATCGCATCTGGAAGACATTCGACGCCGAGGTCTAGAACCCAAGCTCTATCGAAATCGATGATATTCCACTTGTGAACGCACTTATGGTGTGGACAAACCTCCGTTGTCGTTGGGGAACGTACAAGATTGGACATCCGGAAGTCACCGTGTGCTACACCACAAAGCGACAAATCTCGAATGATCTGCTTAATATCTGTCCTGCAAAGGAGCTTGTATGAGTGGGACGGAGGTAAAATTTGAGGGTACGCACTTGACTAACGGGTCCTCGTCGTCAATTTCATTGTACATCGGACCACCCTTCTCGAGGATGAGCACTGCTACAAGGGGTTTTTTCAAATCTGGTACCCATGAGTTCCAGGGTGAGCGTTCTTTGGTGATCAGTTCGCTGGGAATCTCATCTAGAAACTCCTCGACCTCTACATCGTCAGATAAGTCATCATCTCGTTTAGCATGATCTCCATCCACGGGTGACCACGGAAGGTTGTACGGTCGTTTAGCTGAAGGAACGAGCTTACGTTCGGTCAACGTAGTCGTGAAGAATCCGTAGCATCGGGGAATAATGGTCCCCGAAGACTGAGGGATTCTATCCAGATAGTTATATATCCAAGCTTCACGTGCAAGATTCCGGCAGTGGTTTAGTTTAGCGAACTTGACTACAAGTTCGGACGGTACAGGGCGAGACAGTTGGGGAAGAGGAGCAGAAACTTGCGCAGAGTACGCCGTACCGGTACGGCCTGCACCCAAGCTTTCACCGAGTTGGAGCTGGAGATGCGCAGAATCTTTCGGGACTGGAAAAGCAGTGTAGCGCTTGTCTGAATGAAACCAATAGCCTTTACAGCTGAAACGATGAGCAGGGAATGACTCTGAGCGCTTCAAGTCAAGCCTGAACGAGAATTCTGGTGTGTCAGCGTTGATGGTGAGCGTTGAGAAAAAGGAAAGTGTAGACTGAGAAATGTGAAAGATGTTAGCGTGCAATGGCTGAGGTCGAAAGTGACAGGACGAACGAGATTAGAGTCCTCGCCCTTTAGCGAAAATGAGATCTTTGGATTTTGCACACGCTCCATGATGAATTTGCACACCAGGATTAGTATTTTTTCCGCAGAGCAGAAAGCCGAATTGAGACTTAATATATGAATCGGTCAAAAGCAGTTTGACCTAGCTGGAACCCAGGAATGCGTGGTAGCTTCATGCTCCCCACATTCAAACTCCGCCAGAAGCCGTACAGTTGCCGCCCCCTCACGATGCACGTGCAGTTCTCGCGTATAAGATAAGTCAGCAAAGGCGGTGAGAGTCCACTAGCGCCTGTCAGGCGCCTATCATTTTCTTTGCTCCCGACTTCAACCGCCGTTGCTCGCAGAACTCTCAAATATAAGTTTCTGATTCCCCACCCACCCACTCCTATAAAAATCTAATATATATATTTCACCCAGCTGTACGCTACACTTTAGTCCTCGTGCTTAATTTTTCCTTTTACCCACCCGCGCAGGGCTAAAGCCAGCCAAAAACCCTTACTCATATATTACATAATTCTATAAACATTTTGAAACTCCGAGCTACAGCTTGACTTCTTCTGTCTGCCATAAGTAGGGCCCCTTGCATGTGAAAGGAACTCATCCGAGTCACGGACTCACGGACAAGCGGCCGCGGGTATAATTTCTCAAGCAGCAATACTCACAACGCCACATTGAGTGTTTCGCATACACCGCGTCCGATGCAAATCATCTCTAATCACCTTTCACTTTGGCGCCACGACCCAATGAATCTGTCTCTAACAGCAAAGTCAGGAAGAGGTCGCGCCAACTTTTGTATGCGTCGCCCACAACACATTTAGCTCACCCACAACACGTTTAGCTCACCCACAACACGTTTAGCTCACCCACAATATGTTTATCGATGATCCATATATATATATGATCTCAGTTTTCAGTTTGATCCTTCAACTCTCTTCACACTTACTTCCTTGGACACTATGGCTGGATACTCACTCAAGATTGAGAGATTTCCCATTGTAGGCGATTCATTGCCTGCTGGGGTGCGGGACAACCTCTCTCTTAAATCGCCGTGGCGTAATACAGTCTCTACCGGGAAGCACTCCGTGACAACGCCTTCCGCGAAGGTGAACGAGATAGCAGCCAGCCGATTGAAACGATTGTACTTTGCGGAGGGCTTTATTGACCGGCTAGTCATGTACCTCGACGAAACGCTCACAATCCAGGGGCTTCCCAACCCGTTTCGAGTTTCAAGCTGTCCAGGTACTGGACAGCTTCCTCCCACCCAACAATGGGTTCGAGCGCTAGCTGAGATCAGTAAAAAAGAACAGGAACTCCTGTTTTATAAACCTGCTCCTTTGACCACAAACGCTTCCGCTCAGGACGAAGCACGGTATCAGATCTTTGACTTACTTAACCTATTGATTAAAGTAAGCAAATAAATTTAAATATATACCATTTTCAAGAAGCTCATGAGACAACACATGCTCTAGGTCAAGGCGCTCAATACAGTCTCACAAACACCAAACATTTCCACGTCTACAGGGAGCATCAGGCAATTCTTCTGTGACTCGAAGGGAAATGCTATTCCCCCGAATAACACAAGAACTTCCATCTTCACTCCATGTTGGGCGCGTAGTGCCTCCGCCCATCTTCGACCAATTAACGGTGCTGGCAGGAACAGCGGCCCAAACCCAGGTGCTGCAGACTTTTCAATCATCTTAAATCCAGATTTGGCTGATCAGCTTGGTTGCGCCGAGATCAAGTCTCATTGGAGTTATTCGACCCGAAGTTTGATGAAGATCTATCAAGGTGGTCCTGGCATTCTCGACCAACAGAGTATGTTTCTAGCCACTCCAAATACTCGAGTGACAGCCAATGCGCTTTTACAACAGGTGAGCCATCCTGAGAGTTCTTTTCGCAGCTATTGCTCAAGTGTAGCTATGAATTGCTAGCTAACTGGGCAACTCTTCGCTCAAGGCTGTGACATTGGGTTTTGTACTAACCTTGATACGGCTTTCTTTTACCTCGTTTACAAAGGGGAAAACGCCCAAGGCGTAATCGAAAAAAGTCTTCAACAGAAGAACTCTCTACATGGCAAAAAGAGTGTTACTAGGGGCCTGGAAGGGATATTGCCACACAATGGCTCTGTTGATCCGTCAGACACTGGCACATACGCCGACGATGAAATTGAAATCTCTGGCGCTGGAATGGCGGCCGTTGATAGTGACACTGACACTGATACTACGAATGTGGAGTCAAATGACCCAGGACATTCCCGCACCACCCGGTCACAGTCGAAGAAACGAGTGCAAATTGTTGTTCCGACCCAAACTCCCAGCTCCGACACAAAACCGGGCTTGATACTGTCAGCTCTCATGAGATTCGAGGACCCGAAACTTCTGAAATGCCTTCAGGCTTTCACATATCTCGCTTTAGACAGGAAGAAGTGGCAAGATAATGGGACAAGTCTTGTGGACATTCTCGCGCCATTAGACGAGATCAGCCTCATCACGTGCCCGTGAATAATATTATTTCGGCGATAAGTTAATTAGCTAACGTCGATGAATGATTTATAATATTTTTGACTCGATGTCCAATCAGAGTATGAGGGTTTGGCTGGGGCTTGGTCCCGCGTGGGTGGGTCTACACTACACGAAAAGCAGGAAAGCCAATCCGGAACGTCAAAAGACGCTAATTAATTGAATGAAGTTGTAATGTATACTTATATATGTTATAAGGAGAGGGTGGGAGGGGTTCGAAAGTTGTATTACTATGTATATTGACGAAAATGGTTCAAGTTGGATGATGGTGCTTAAGGCGCCCGTCCGACTCTCACGCGCTTAACTTATCAACCTCCTTGATCACCACTTTCTTGCCAGTGGCGAGGGTCCTGGCGACAAAACATGTCCGGATGTGCTTTATGAGTAGTAAAGAAGCGGGTAAAAGTCAAGGACACAAAATCATAAATGCTGGACACCGAGAGCAAACTCACCCTTGTCGAACTAGCGACGGCCGCTACATCTGGAGAGTTTGGGGTTTTATGGAAAGGAGAGAGGAGGACGTGTAGTATACAGGTAACGTCAGTGAGTGAAATGAGAGGGATACACACCTTTCCATCCCCAAGAACTTCCTTGCGTTGCACTGGAATCGACAGCACGCACGGCAGTAAGTATCATGGAGCGCATAGATGTACGATTTGTCATTACCCTTGCTTGTCATTACCCTAGCTGTTTATTGTAGGTATTCAACGCGCTCACCGCTACGCTGATATGCGTATAGTAGGCAATGTAGATTGCAGGGTATGTACGTACATAGCAAATTTATTACTCTTGCCATTCGTACGACCCAACAATCGCAGTTTTTCCAACAAGAGAGCCCTGTGTCGGCGAAAGAACAGTCATTTTCTTGTGAGGGATATCTAAGTTTGTTCTGTGTACAAAGGACATTCAAGTTCGTCGAGGGTGTAGACACTGAAAATAATGGCAACTTACACTACGATGAACCCTAGGACAGTTAGATCTAACAATTCTTCGTCGTAACGCTCATTTTCATCTGGATGATACGGCGCAAGGACCGCAAGGACGGCATTCAATAGTCCTGAGCCTGGCTGGGCTGGGTCCACGAGCACAGGTTGCATCTCTGAAACCACACGCGTTGCGCCAATAGGCAGTGCGGAAGAAGGAGCCATCGTTTCTGTGGGTGTATTGTAGACGATAATTAAGCTCGTGGACCATGTATACACAGAAAAGAGGTAGAGCGAAGGCCGAATGACTTTACTGACCTGCTCCGATCCGATATATTGTCAAGTCACTGAAGTTGATTACATTCGAAGAGGGAGTAAGGATAAAATCCGTCAAAGTGTCCCCGCCTTGAGTGCCGCCTTTGATTCCAGGCGGAGAAGGAATCATCTCTCCGTACATATAGGCATGCATTTGGTATTTGTGTATCCTCTCCCGATAGCCATGATCGAGCTCGACAACCTGTAAGCCCACCAAGTGGGTAAGTAAGCTCGAAACCGGGTAATTGATAGGAACGTCGGATCTATGAAAAAGGATCCACGTACACCACCAGACTTAGGTATTTTCAAAACCGTCAACAAGGACCCGTATGAACGCTGCATTTCGACATTGAGTTTCTCATGTCCCACTACGAGGATAATGTTGACTGTATGTATGATAATTAGCACCGCCAAGCGGCATTGACGGAGAGAAAGACCAGGCTAACTTTTGAAAGCGTCGATGCATGCTCGAATGAGCTTCTGCCGGTGATCATTTACCCCAAGGCCCGAAGACGAAGCAAATGAAGACGGTGTGTCAACGATGATACCTGCTGTATAGCCTAATGGACGAACGAACGAACGATGCGTTAAGAAATTTCCGCCTGGTAAGAGAGGAAGGACCGAGAAACGCACCATACCTTCAGGATCCTGATCAAATTTCTCTTGAACGTTGATTCCGAGGTTTCGAATGAGCCTGTCCATCAACAGAAAATTTCGTTTCATTTCGGCGTGGCCGTACCAGTAGGCTAGAGGGAGAATTGCATTTGACGATAACGTCGCGGGTGCAGAAGTCGCTGCGGAGCCGAGAGGGTTCGCGGGTGAGCATGTAGGGATTGGACCATGGATAGCTGCTGCTGATAAAGCTCCTGGACAAGCCCATCCTCCCTGTAGTAACAATCAGGAAGGAAGTAGATATCGGAGTTGTGCCCGGAGAAGTAGCCTTTACCTCGTTTGGATCCACATTTGCTAGTATAGGTGACCATCCTTGTCCCGCACGAACGGCGTAGTTGACCAAGATTTTGCAAATGGTGGTTTTGCCGGAATTTTCAGGACCCAGGATCAGGACTCTGGGCGGCTCTGCGGAAAAATCAGATTGCGTTTTCGACTGTGCAGGGTGAGCATATTCGGGGACAGGGGATCCGTGAAGTTTTGCCAGAGCTTTGACACGCATCTGTTCAAAGGCAATGTGAAGGTTTCCATAGGCGGACATGGGAGTTTCATCGGAGACGTATTCCGTAGATGGTGAACCTGTAACGTATTACCAAAAACAGAGGGAAGAAGAAAGATTAGTTGACAGTGTAGATGAGCTTAGAGCAAGAAGGCTCATCTCGATAGTACATCCAACCCAAGTGAATACCGCAGCTTTGCACTCCGAGCCGAAGAGATATGGCTTTCTTTCGACCAACTCGGCACCGAAGATTTCTGCTCGACCACGTACAAGCTACATTCTGGTCAATGGGAGAGATCGATACCTCGAAGCAGCAGAAATACTCACTGTGATAGCTAACGAAGTCCCAGCATCTAGCTCAAACCGATATTCAGTCTCCGCATCGAGAATCCATTCTTTCGCAATATTCTCTTCAGACATTCCTCTTCGTTAGTACAAGGTGAGTAGTATATCGTGCACGGATGTAGAACCTCTCTTCAAGATAAGAGAAAAATTTGCTGTAACTTGAAGTAAAACTGAGAATTTTATGGAAGTCTCAATCAAGGAAGACCAGGATTGTAGCTCAAAAACGCGATTGAAAGAATGAGTAGTAAAACAATCGGATGGAAGTTGCCCTGTACAATGTCCTGTCGTGGGGCTGTAACCTGTTGCTCGCTGTTATGCTCGACGTTAAAGGTCAGATTCGATTTAAATTCTCCGGATCCGGGCTTGAATCACGTGTATGCATTACCACGGTATCTACGCGCATTATTCTTCGGCGCGAACTCAACACTCCACTTCGTTTTGTCTGCGTCCTATCTTCGTTTGCACCGTGGAGAAAATTTGGAGCTCATTGGAATGGTAACACGCAAAATGCTGAGTGCCTCGAGGTGCTGTGGCTCCAGCTCAATTGACTAACACGGTCCTAAATTTAGTGTGTATGAATGGGGGCCGTTGTAGCTTCTACGACACTCACAGCATCCTCATCCTCCATTTCCCTTCTGTCTTTCTAAAGAGTCCTGAATCCTGATAAGCTTCTCGGACGTCAATCATGCATGCCGCATGCCTGCCCATGCAGACCTCCTAAGTTAGCTCTTGTACTGCCATCCATCGGTCGACAGTTACCAACCTGTTCATATCGGCCCGTGCTATGTCAGTACAAAAAATTGTTCTTGGAGAAGACCAAAATTCACTGTAAGAACTCCATGATATATTTGCGCTCTTACTATCAGTTCGACATCATCGGAATGGAGGAGAAAAACATACAATGTTGAACTTCGAAACTAGAGCGGCCCAATTGCCTAATTCTATCGGTCCTTCATACATCGCGGGGAGATATAGATATGTCGTAAACTCAGCTGACAAGATCCTCTTCTTGATTTGAAGGGCCATTTAACTTGGAAAAGGAAGATCTGCCGGCAATCCGATACACTTATATCTAGACTGAAGCTCTGCGATTTCGAAACACGTCGCCAAACCTTGTTTCCCCTTCTCTTCCTTCATGGTCCTTGCCCGATGTCTGACTCTACGAGCAATCATTCGAAAGAAAAGCAGGACCACCAACTCAAGGCTGTTAACGAGTCGGACGTTGATGTTGCTGCTCAGCTTGTTAGTGGTAAAGGAGGTAAAGGAGAAGAGTTGGACCCGCAAGTCGCCAAGAGGATTTTGTAAGCTCTGACCCTCTTCTCAACCGACTTCGCAGCATTCATTATTTGTCTAATGCACTTTGACGCAGGCGCAAACTAGACATCCACATTATGCCACTGATGTGCCGTGAGTTGTACAGTCATTTTCGGAATAATCTTTCCATATTCTGATCATGGATAGTGATGTATCTGTGAGCAATTGCCATATTGAACGTCGTAGACATTCCTCAAGGATTGTTTCCGTTCCAAGAATGACTTTCGCAGACAAAACCACGTTGGGACAGTCAGCTGTACTAGGAATCGAGTGCGTTTCACATAACTCCGTATAGTATCGCCCTACTCACTGATCAACTAATGTGCGACAGAGAAACCGCCCATCTCAACGAAAACCAGTTCGATTGGTTGAGCTCGGTGTTTTACCTAACGTATTTGGCCTTTGAGGTATGTACGCTGCTGTCATTGCATTGTCACTGGAATGAGGCAACCTTCGTCGTCCTCGTACTAGTATCCTCAAAATTTGGCTCTTCAACGCTTTCCTGTCGGAAAATGGATGAGGCAAGTCGTGGCAGTCTTCCGGACTTCGAATCACCCGCTTATTCTCTTTCAAAGTGTCAACATTTTTGTATGGGCCGTAGTCCTCTTGCAAGTATCATCTCTCTCTCGGTCCCGCCGCGACAGAAGCTTATCTTTTTCGTGCTCCTTGTCCTTCTTGTTCGCTCTCAACTCAGATCACACGCCGCGTGTCATTCCTTTGGTGGCCTGTTCGCTGTGCGGTTCATTCTCGGAATCTGTGAAGGCGCGATTACCCCTGGTTTTATGATCGTGCGTGTCTACTTTCCTTCCGAATCTCCTCGTTGGGATTCTCCAGACTGGCATCTCCATCAATAGCGCTGACATCCCTTTTGACGTTCTTATGTAGGTCACGTCGATGTTTTACACGCGGCAAGAGCAGAACAAACGCGTTGGGTATTGGTGTAGGTCTTTGGATTCCAGTATTCATGATTATGATAATGATAGTTGACTTTCAAACGCTTACTTTTTGATCTCTAGTCCTCATGAATGGCTTCGCAGTAATCTTTTTGGGCTTCGTATCTTTTGGGCTTCTACATTCCAATGTCCGTATTATCGTCCAGTCTTATCCTCGTTCTTCCGCCGCTGTTTCAAAAATACCACAAATTAATTAATCAATTTTCTGTTTACAGACAGAAAATTTCGCTCCTTGGCGATGGTATGTCCCGCTACTGACCGTTTCTGTCAAAACCGTACTTATTATGCATACTTTATCGTCAAAAGGTTGATGATTATAACAGGTCTTATAACACTTGTGACCTCAGTCTGCTTCTGGTAAGCCTCGAACCAGGCTTAAATAGCACGACCCGTATTCCTCTCTTAATCTCCCTTAACTTTCCTCTCTTCTTTTTACTTCTACAGGTTCTGGTTCCCGAATTCTCCTACCACCGCATGGTTCTTGACCGCCGAGGAGCGAGTGCTCGCCTTACAACGAATCAAAGTAAATCAAACAGGTACGCAGGTCATGGTCTTGTTCGTTTGAGCAATCACTGAGGTACTCAATGCCTTTGAAACCATGAAGGTGTAGAAAACAAACATTGGAAGAGAGAGCAGTAAGCTTTGTGTGTTTCTATATTTTCAGACTTCGATCTTATCATGTTATGATTTAGATTCATTGAGACCCTTCAGGATCCTAAAATATGGGTCATGGCTCTCTTCGCTGCTGTAGCGTACGTTTCCTGCGCTAAAAGGTTGTAGCCCTTCGGCTGAATTGCTATCCGCCTTTCTGCTAGAAATATCCCTAACTCCGTATGTGTTCCTTCCTCCCAGGCCGCTGATGAACGCTTCACCCACTTGCCACTCATTCATAGCTGACGAACCAAAGGCAACTCATAGTCGCCCAATTCGGATTTACCCCTATCGAGACCACTCTCCTGGGATGTGTCGACGGAGTGATGGAAATTCTGTCCATATGGCTTGGAATTTCGCTTGCCGGAGTGAAAGGGATCGGACGAGCGTACGCAGGCGTTATGATATACATCCCAGGTCTTTTAGGTGCTCTTTTGGTCAACTTGCTACCGTCTCATTTGAAAGTGGGACTGCTTTTTGGTTATTGGCTGTCGAGTAAGTGGTGTCCGAAAATACCCGGATATGAGATAAATATTGCCTCCATTCAGTCTTTTCCATTGCTCCGTTTGCTATCTTCCTTGGATGGGTGTCTGGACTCGTCTCCGGCCATACGAAGCGTGAGTGTACTCAAGTCCTGTTTAAGCTTAATATCTGATGCTTATAATTTAATCTGGCCTTCGCCTTCCATGTAGGTACTACCACAAACGCAATAGTCCTCATCGGATACGCAATAGGTAATTTTGCCTCGCCATTCGTCTGGAAGTCGGTATACCAACCTCGGTAAGTCACTATAATTTTTCTTCGACAGATTTTGATGAAGAATCACTGGTTCAATTTTCTTTTTACAGTAATCATGTCCCTTGGGATTTGTTAGCCACTAGTATGGGCGCGTCTATCCTCATTCTCCTCATCCTTCGCACCATGCTTGCGAGGGAGAATGCCTGTCGAGACAAAGAAACTTGCCAGGATGACTACGACGATATTTATCTGCCGTCGAAGGAACTAGACTCTGGTATCAGTGTGCCTCGAAGGAAAATTGACAAGGTAGGGATTTCTCTTCCGCGACGTGTTCGTGATGTTCTAATGACAACTTGCGTATTTTTTAAGGTTTTCCTTGACTTGACTGACTTACAAAATCGTGACTTCCGATACACATTATGACAAGTACGCGGAACGCGTCGAAGATCTTGAGCAGTTCCTGGGATACTTCCCTTCATTTCACCATACACATAGTAATCGCAGTTCAGCAATGTAGCCATTTGTTTAATGTAAACTCATAACTTTCCCTTGAATACCAGACCACACTTTTGATGCCCAAAAGCATACTACCATTACTCACAAGTGGACAATCTGCCGCACACGTTAAGATAATCTACGTTTGAAAGTCTGAGTTTCTGCATTAGAGTGTAACGCTATTCGCGAAACTTTCCAACCTCAGCCCTTCTGCAAGACGGTTGATGGATCATAAATTATGATACAGATTCGGTATCAACTTTGGGACCATCTCCGCTAGTAGCCTCCTTGACATCACCAACAGCTCTAGCCTCTCTCCTCTCCTTCCTCCAAGCCGCAATCTCTCTCAGCGCAGCAGCCAACAGCGGGATCATGGCACTCGCAAACAGTGGCGTATACACCGCATACTTGTGCTCCGCCGGGAAATACAGCATCGCCAACATTCCTGGGTGAAAGAACGCTTTACTCGAAAGGGTTAGCGCCTGAGCCGAATATGCCAACATTTCGTCGAAAGTGAGGTTTACGGAAGCATATGTGAAGAGCTCGTGTAGTGCTGAGAGAGAACCCTGGACTTGAGATTGGACTTGCTCGTCAACGGGCATGCCGTCTATTTGAGATACGAGAGTGACAGTGCTTTGGAGGGTGTCGTGGCTCTGTATGACGTTCTCGTGTATGCGTTGGCGTAGAAGGGTGTCGATTTGCCATGAGGACAGTGAAGTATTGTGAGACGACGAATATGATATCGAGGGAGGTAATCGAGGGAAGCCAAGGAGAGTCAGTAATTGGCGGGAGAACGACGAAAAGGAGGACTGTAAGTCCAGGAGATCTAGGTGTAGTGTAGTTGGTGGTGGCGGAGGGAGGTTGAGAATGACAATTCCACCCCATTGAGGGATCAGAAAAGCACTGGAGCTAGATGGTGTTCCATCCGAGTTCAAAATGATCAAAGGTCGACGTCTTGCAGAGGGTATGAAGAGAACAAAATGGAATACTGGATCGTTAGAGGAGCTGGATGCTTAACACAGATTATCAGCTCGTTGAAAGATTTGGACGAATAGATAACACACATAGAGTCCATTCAGCAGAATTGATGAAAATCGTTAAATCTTCGGGTGTAAGACCGAAAACGGTCCCATTGGAAAGCGACCGGGGTTCAAAAGCTAGCAGAGCATGATATTGAACTTGTGACTCGATAGTATAATTGTGTAAAATGCCCAAAGCAGATGTTATGGGATGTATGTGTCCTACGAGACGAATCAGTCATTGACACGACTTCTAACACTCTATGACTCACGAGCAATAGCCTGTTGAATATCCCAGCTAGTAGTAACTTGTCCAGCAGAACTGTCTTCATTCAGCAGTGTGAAAGAAAGACGAAATCGGGGTGAATATTGAGCCGCGCGATGGTCCATTTTTGGAGCAAGTAACGAAGCTAGTGTGCTTGCAAGGTTGTCGGCAGAGGGTGGATAATATAGTTTTCTATCTTCAATAAGTATTTGCTCTCCAGGAAGAATGGCGTAACCAGGAAACTGACCTCAATTCAGAACATCAGTGCAAGTTGACCAGTTGAGGTATAAGGCACACATACTGCAGTCTTGACCGATGTGAATCTGGACATCGAGATAGGACGCTGCATCATGTATCGAACGTTGTAAAGATGTGATTTGACTCGAAAACGCGGAATCTACGCATATTGCCAATGGTATTTCAAGTCTCTTCTGGGCTTGGGCATAAACTTCAGATGTTGGAAGAGGGAGCCGTTCGATGCTAGTTGTTGTCCACCATAGAGGTAAAGCCAAAATGATGAGGACCCAGTATGAAGCAATAATGTATCGCCTGACAGTATCAAATTGGAAGAAAAGGGATGAAGGGTCACGAAAGCGACTTTCAGCATCCATCATAGACTGATGGTAAGAGAAAAAGCCTGTGTATATTGAAATATGTGATTCTTTCACCTTTTCATTGCATACAGCTTCAAGCTGTGAACTATGACTGGAATCTACCATCTATCCAAACAAACTCAGAATGCTATCGTCCACGAGGCAACCACGAAGTAATCGATTCGATGCAAACCCGCCGCTCCTTGTCCATTTCCACATTGACCACATTGATATCCACAGGAAATTAGTTCGATATGGCGGATGCAACCGTTACAGTAAATCCTGCAACTACTCCCGATGTGCAGCCTAGCATTCGGCCGAGCAAAATCTGTGAGTATTTGCACCTTACACGTTTCAAATACCGTCTCTGACTTGGACATATATTTAATACACATAGTCAATGCAGCTGACGCCGACGTCGTTATTCGCTCCTGCGACAACGTAGAATTCCGCCTTCATAAGAAGAATCTCGAGTTCCTTTCGGGAGGTTTTCCCCCAGCAAATACCGAAGCAGATCCAAATGAAATCATTCAGCTCACTGAGTCCGGCGAGACGCTTGAACTCCTATTCCAATTCATGTATCCCCAGAGGTTTCCATCTCTGACCGACTTCAAAATCGGCCCATTGACCGCGTTGGCGGATGCAGCAGAAAAATATGAGGTTTATGCCCTCATACATATCTGCGAGCTCCATTTACGGTTTGCTTGAATTATGTTTTTTACGATGGGCTACATATTTAGCAGTAATCAATCCGTAGGTCCTTCATGCGACAACATCCTAAACAAATTCTCGAATTTGCTGCACGACATGACCACCTCGAGCTCATACAAGAGATTGCTCCAATTATTGTTCCCTATCTGCCTCTCTCTGAACTCTCTACTGTGTTGACTCCACATCTATACACGCCCTGGGTGAGTAAAGTTCCAGTTCCATTAATCAGCACGTTATTATATCTTTAGTGAATGCGACCACAGAGTATTTATAGAGAATGCTGGTTACAAGAGGCCATAACCAAAATTGCCCACTCTCATCCTCACAATTGTTATGAGAAGCCCGATAAAATGAGGTGGGGTACGACAGTCGTGCCACTGACGCTTCATCAATCCCTCCTTTTGGCCCCGTTCAACCATACCGCTCCCAAATACTGGGAGTCTTTGGCTTCGCAGTATGAGAACAAGGAATGCTGTGTGTCAATGATAGAATCGATCAGAGCTCAAATTGGGCGTATCGTGAAGAACATTCCTCCGTTGCAACTCCCTGCAGCGCAGGACGCGGAGAAGTAATGTTTTTTGAGACTTGATTCGGAGCTTACTTAAGAGTGAGAAAGAGGAGCGGAGAATTGACCAATTCATGTCGTAGTAACTTACGGCTTTGCAAACTTCGTACTCACATGCTACTTGAGGCACGATCTCTTCGTTCCCCTGCTTGATACATAGTTTAACGTCACTATAAACAAGCTCCTCGTTGGTGAATCCATGGATAATCATTACGAATTCGTGCGGCAGTGGGTCAGGGTCTGACAGGGCTTTCTTTCTTTATCAATCAGTAGGAATGTATGTATTCCAGATGATGATTATGTTTTTAGCTTCACAAGCTTCAAGATTTGACACCTGCGACATACCCAAATCTAGAATACAACATTACTACTTCGAAGATATCACAACTTCTATGGCCAAGGATGACCACTGTGGATTATTTCGTGGATGCTGCAGATTACAGGCAGGCAATTCAGCATTTATGCATTCTCCTCTGCAGCCCAGCTGACATTGCCGACTCTTCTTCGACAATTCTCGAGCCCCGCAGTACGCTTACATCTGTTCGACTTCGATCCCTTTATTCAGTTGATCAGCACAAGCCAACTTACTTGGTATTTTCTGAATCCTGATACAGACTCACGCCAACCACGGTTCTATCAGCAAAGTAACGGAGGATCGTTAAGCCTCGGGTCTCGAATTTGAATGTCGAGGCTAAAGAGGTAATTTGCCTCTAGAGAATACAGTGGAACCAATTCAAATTCTACAGCTTTTTCTCCAGGTGGAGGACATTGAACGCCCGAAGGGCATATCATGTTCAACACATGCACATGTCTCTTGATGGTTATCGGTTGCTCTGCGTACTTAATCACTTCGGTCGTCATCTCAAAAGTTCATCTCGGGACGTATCCGTAATGTCAGTTCAGTAAATTGCTGTTCTCGCTACTAGGTAGCCGTCGTAAAAGTACCGCAGCATTTCTTTGTCGTAATTTCTCACCATCCAGCGGCCAATAGTCACCACAGCCTGGCTTTGATTTGTACGCCTTGAATGAAATGGTGTTCATTTCAGGTTTGGAATATACCACCTAAGGAAGACTCGGCTGGGTATATAAGCCTTCAAACTCACGAGGTGAGTTCTCAGATAGCATCGCATCTCTTCTCGTTCGAGCATACATCATGAAAATTTTGTTCGCCTTTCTTATCACTCTCTTAGTCTCTGTCGAAATCAAATGCGACACCATTGACTGGAGTGCACACCAATGGCAGGCGCCATCGCCAACCGATTCTCGAGGGCCATGTCCTGGGTTGAACACGTATGTTTTGTGATTTGATCAAATATTCTTGAACACTCATGGTGGCCTTCCGTTATTCCCTTACATACGCATACGATACAGATTGGCCAATCATGGGTTTCTACCCAGGAATGGGAGCAACATCACGATCCCGGTGGTTCTCAAAGCGATCAATGGTATGTATCTACTAGCGTTCAAAATTGTTGTCAGTCTCTTGTTCAACGATATCTCGTAGATGGATTCAATTTCCAGCCAATTAACCTCTTGCGCATCGGTGCAAAGCTCGGTCTTCTCACAACTGACGCAGAAGATAGTTTCACTCTGAATAACCTTGCACTGTGAGTGACTACCATTTTGCCTCTATCTTGATATTATCTCAATTTTTCTCAGTCACGGTACTCTTGAACATGACGCTTCTTTGTCCCGCAATGATTATGCTCTTGGTGATAATGTCCACTTCAACGAGACGGTGTTCACTACTTTAGCAAATTCTAACCCGGGTGTGGATTATTACAACATTACCTCGGCGGCGCAGGTCATGGCACAACGTTTGGCTGAAGATAAAATTGTCAACCCAACCCTCATTAACACGGTGAAAGAATTTACGGTTCGAATCGTTGAATCCGGTTTCTACCTGAGCGTCATGGGCAATGTAACCACCGGGGTCGCCCCGAAGAAGTACGCAAAAGGTCTTTCCCTCATAATTTAAAACTGAGCAAAAAACTATTCTATACAGCTTTGTCCAGATTTTCTTCCGGGAGGAACGCCTTCCCTTAGCAGAAGGCTGGGAACGTTCCGAAGTGCCCATTGGCGAGGATAATTTTGATACCCTGCTATCAGGGATTACGAATGTCTCAACGTGGGCTCCTTCCGGAGAGGTTGTCTGTCCTTGGATCCGACTTCAACCGGAAGGCGAGGTTGTCGTTGTAGATGGTTGATTCTGATACCCTTATATTCTGTTCTTGCGCCTCGGCCCTCGATAATGAAATAAGAATCGTCAATCATGACTCATAACCTCATTGCAATATCGGTTCGGGACGGTCTTCACGATGAAGAAGTCAAACGCAAGTATTAGAGACATACTAAGAACATAATTCATAGAGGACAGACCCCAGAATTAGTAATGAGCTGAGAACAGGTTATATTTTTGGTTGCTTTGCGCCTTCTTTGCCTGCCTCTTGTAGCTTCGTCCAAGCCTCTTTCAATGTCCCTCCAGATCCGTGAGCGACATAAGTCAATACAGGAGGCACAGCAGCTAACAATGTGAACATGGTCAAGGCAATTCAATATCCATTCGGCTCTAACTCACCTTGATCACTGTACAGCAGAGCCACTGAACCGCTGTATGGAGTGGGTAGTAAGTTTAGAAACGTGATGTGACAACAAGAAGCACATACGCAAGATAAACATCAGGCTATATTATGGATCATGATCAAGTAAGTACTACAATAAGCAGGATCAATGTTAAAATCTCTCTGACCTTCAAACCGGGAAAAACACCTGGAAGTCGACCCTTTCGAACGTCCTGTAAAATCTATATAATCAAATCAGGCTTCCGATACATAGGCGAGTACATGAACAGGACTGGCCTTGGGCCAACCAAGCCCTTTCCAAAAGCCCTTTGATCGCACATCTACTATACTAGACTAGGTCTTTAGGACAGTCTTGAAGATAATTCAATTTAGACCTACCGTATATCTTTTACAGGTAGGAGGTGAAATTCTGTATTCAAAGTGAGTCCAAGAGGACCGGATTGTTCGACGAGATTAGCCTAATTAACAGATGAAGAGGTTGCTTACCAACTACCGCATAGTCTCCGGGGTTTTCATGTAGTACGTCTGCTAATGTCGTGAATAGGCGCCTGTATTCTCCTATTCTATGGTTTGAGCATGGATTTTACAAAGGGCGTATCAACAAATACTGACCAATGGGTGTTTGATATACTTCCTTTAAACTGCATGCGGGATTGGCAAGTTTTTCGGCGTTATGCGTGGTGGTCTGCAGGTACAAGATGATTGGATCGGATGACACCCTAGAAGAGCTCGCTCCTCTGGCTTGGATCTGTACAGTGAGAGCGCGAGCACTCTTCCGGTGAAAGAGATGAAGATATGAACACCAGCAGAGGGCACAACAACAGTAGCATCTTACCAATTCTATCTGGTCGTTGGGCAGAGGCCTCGGCATTGCTGCCACAAGAGAAACAGCCGAAAGAAAGTACAAGCACAGGAGTCGAGTCGGGGACAACATCTTGAAAGTGGAATGAATGGCGAATAAAGGGTCGAACAATTGAGGCCTCAAGGCTTACAGCGGCCAGCGCGTAAGTAGTGAATACGTTTTCTTGCATCCTTTTATGCGATTTCTTGCCGCTAATCGATCTGAACGTGGTTGTGATTTGCATCTAGAGATGATTATAGTTTATCGGGTTGAATTGGTCGGGCATCCATCGGTACGCTGCCGCGATGAGAGTGATAATCCAGACCTGCAATTTCCGAGGTGTTCATCCCAATCTCCTTAGATCAGCATATCACGAATTCCTTGCTTTTCTATCCAAGGACCAAAAAGACGCGTTAGGTTTGAAATGCAAAAGAATTATCGCATTGGATGAGTGCGATTTGTTCTCAGAGTCAGAGTGAATTTCCTCTGCTGTAAACGAGTACGATTGTCCACGTGCATGTACATTGCTCACACTTTGGGACCACCATGGCAAACACCGCACTCAAAACATTCAGTATCGAAAACGACATCGTAGAACTCTCCCCTCAAGATGATATTTACAGATTTGACGAAGATGCTGACAGGAAGATAAATCGCGAGGCGCCATGGAGCAAAGAGTATGGAGTGTAGATTACACCGCAGGCTCAAGTTCTGATGAGCGTTTTCAGCCCTCATTACTTCAAATCATGCAGAATATCAGCCGTCGCTCTCATTAAGATGGTGAGTGGCCCTGGTCTGTACTACCAAGCCCAAGACCCTCAGTGGCTAACGATCACGATCCTTTTTCTGGTGTTCAATAGGTTATGCACGCTCGTTCAGGCGTTCCATACGAAATCATGGGCATGTTACAAGGAAAGGTCGTAGGAACATCTCTGGTCATTCTAGACTCCTTTGCTCTCCCTGTACAGGGAACGGAAACTCGCGTCAATGCTGGTGCGGAGGCGTTAGAGTATATGGTGGCGTATACTCAAGGTAGCCAAAGTGTACGTCCATTCACCTCTTGATATCGTGATCTACCTTGATCATTTACTTCTAGGCAGGGAGACCGGAGAATCTGGTTGGCTGGTATCACTCACATCCTGGATATGGGTGTTGGTTATCAGGAATAGACGTTAGCACGCAGATGAACAACCAGAAACATACCGATCCGTTTGTTGCCGTCGTCGTGCGTTTATAGTTCTTTCCGCTCAAGTCTCAAGTGCTGATCAGACTGTAGGTCGATCCAAATCGGACAATGACCGCAGGGAAAGTCGATATTGGAGCTTTTCGCACGTACCCAGAAAACTACACTCCCCCAAATGCCGCTTCATCCGAATATCAATCCATTCCTTTGAGCAAGATTGAAGATTTCGGCGTACATGCAAATCAATACTATTCATTAGAAGTAGAAATCTTTAAATCAAGTCTCGAGACACAATTACTGGACTTGTTATGGAACAAATATTGGGTCAACACCCTCAGTCAAAGTCTATTGATTTCGGTCAGTAGTCTCCATCTGATCGTAATCAGGGCCCAGTCTCTAATCCTTGAGCAGAATAGAGCTTATGCTGTATCTCAGCTGGCTGATTTGAACCAGAAATTATCTAAAGTCCAATCCTCTGTTCCCGGGACAAAAACATCACTGCCAGTAGCTGTCAAGGACTCGAAGGACGGGAAGGTCAGCGGCTCTTTCTACGCTTATCTCATGCCTCTGCTCAGTTTTTCTGGTAGCAGAAAGAATCATCGAAAGAGGACGCAAAGAAGGAAAATGAGCTCGCGAAGAGTGTAAAAGACAGGTGCGGTGCTTCATCGTCCTTCACAATAGTGACTCAACTTGTCTGCATGTAGTTCCAAAATTGCCGCAGAAGCCCAGCATGGGCTCATCGCTCAAGTTATCAAGGATGTTATATTCTCGATACGCCCAGGAAATGGACAGCAAGCTGATACATCACAGATAACGGAAAGTATGAATATTGGCTGATTTTGCTCTCCTTGCTTGCTGTAAATGCTTTTGTCTTTACGATCACTAATACATGACATGTCAATGTGTAAACAAATATTAACCAAGTCAATCTGCATATTCAAGCTAATCTGAGCCTACTCCTCTTGTATCATTCACCTCCTGCACGAAGACGCGATATTCCTTCTTCCAATGCGGAACAAAATAGTCCAGATGATCTTTGCCGAAACCTTCAATTCTACGGACAGAGTCAGCGCCCACGTCTAGTGAAAGAAACAAAAACATGATATACGTGTCTTCCGTGACAGAAAGCGAGAGATCAAGCCTTCGAAAAATATTGCCGAAAATGAGGTATAGTTCACACCATGCCAGACTGCCAAAGAGACGAGTGGATGAAATCTCAACTAGGTGACAGGTTGCGAATCCAGCTGGTACTTACTTCATTCCTAGACTAAACATGCTCATTTGGTCACTGAATAAAACAATAAGGGGATTTCTATCATACCAGATACGAGGTCCTTTACTGAAAGGAGCAAAATCAAGCCCCATCCTGCTGGTGACTTCCCCTAGCCATCTATCAGGATTGAATGTTTCCGGATCCGGAAAAGCTTCGGGATTCATGTGCAAGAATAGTGTGCTCATCTCCACAGTGGTCTGCGCAAAATACAAACTCCGTCAGTAGCTTAAATGTGTGTGCAACGCCAGCCTCGAACATACTCCCGGAGGAAGTTTCAGTCCGCCAATCTCCGGAGTGGCAGAGCCTACAACTCGAGGCAGAGGATGGACGACTCCAAGCGAAAATCTGAGGGTTTCTTTAATGAACGCCGTCTGTAATTTGATGAAACATGAATGTTAGTTGAGAAGGTCAAAGCTAGGCATCACACACCAAATATGGTAAATTTTCGAGTGTGGCATAACTGACTGCTCTATCCGCATCAGGCCATACTTCGCATAGCTCATCTGTTATCTTCTTTCGGATAGACGGGTATTTGAGTGCGTAGAATGTCCCGATAGTGCAAGAATTTCCAACCGTATCACTTCCAGCGCCAATAAGGGTGTTCGCTTCGTCAATCAGCGATCTTCTCGATGGCCGCTGCTGTGTATCTTTTGGTTCCAAAAGATGATGATAGACCGTTTCGTGCTCAACTGTGAGCAAGGCGCTTGGGTCGTGTATCAGTTTGTCCACCTGCCTTTCAAACCGAGCTTTGTTATCCAGAAATATCTTGATTCCTGGCATGGTCCAACGAACGAGCCATGGGGG
Source organism: Lentinula boryana (assembly GCA_027886635.1). Taxonomy (NCBI): domain Eukaryota; kingdom Fungi; phylum Basidiomycota; class Agaricomycetes; order Agaricales; family Omphalotaceae; genus Lentinula; species Lentinula boryana. The sequence goes on from MU790543.1 coordinate 115,238, forward strand.
TGTATTATTAGCAATAGAAGTAAGAAAGGGGAAGTGTCTTTGAACCATGATGCTCCCAATAGCTTCCTGTATTGCAAGAAGCAACGGATCGCGAAAATATGGGTCCTCAAGGGCGTTGGTCGATTCGGCGAAACAGTAGGAGGTGATTATATCAAGGGTGAGTGCACGGAATGCCATGGCCATCGATAAGGTTGAGCTCGGGGAGTTGTAGTGCTCTTTCAGGATGTTCAAGAGTTGGTCAATCTGACACAATTTCAGAGTTGATTTTGACCTACTTGTACTGGAGAACATACCTTTTTCTGAATGGTGTATTCTAAAGCAAGTACTGCTCGACGTGAAAATAGTGGTAGCAATAAGCTTCTTCTGGTCCTGGCCTCGACTGGATCACAGAAGCCGAAGGAGGCCTGAGGACAATGGGCAATAACACCGTAGTAGAATCCAGGTTCCTTAGTCAATGTGGCCCCGTAGGTGTATATATCATGATAGGCTTGACTGTATGAGAAATGCAACTGTGAAACAGAGAGTGATGTAGTATCAGAATTCAGGCGTAAGGAGGACATCACTGACCTTGTTGGGACCAATTCGGATTACAGGACCTTATCAAAAGCATTCACTTTTGTAGTTCGACGGTCAAGAGAGTGATCTTATTACCATACAGCGCATGGAGTCTCTTGATCTCAGCGATGAGCTCTCCTCCCTTGACAATGTTGTAGTATACCTCGTACCAATCGGTGATGGCTGCTAGAACTGGTCCGGGATATTTATGGAGCGGATGGAAAAAAATCCTGTAAAATGCTAGAGCCCCCAAGTAGGCACAAAACGCAGTACTGGTGAGTAGGATATACATCATGGGGGGACAACGAAAGAAAGAAAGGTCAATCGGCCTCTTTGACTTAACCCAATCTATCACGGTATAGGTGCGAAGTTCCGATAATCACGATTGTGTATGTTCAACAAAGGAAGTCAAAATAGATTTAGGATGGACACATGAGTGCGATGTAACGAATGGCCTTCTACTTGTGACTTCCCGTTATTTCCACAATTTTTCGGTGGCGGAAGCATCATGGGAATGCAAATGTGAGTATGAAATTGGACGGACTTTCCTTCTCCCCTGCTCCTTGGGCACATGGTTCCAACTAGGATCATGGACTTATTTACATAAGACTGTCTTTCAAGACTCCTAGTTCACCATTGTTTTTGAGGCGTTTGTACAAGGTGATGGCATGCAATTTCTTCTTGACCAGAGTTTCAACAAAATTTTTCTTGACTTCTAGGTCTAAAACTGATGCCAGGGACGATCGAGAGCTATTTGTTTCTTTCGCGTGAGTCTCAACATACGCAAAATCTTGAGCGTTTAAGCGTTTCACGAGTTCCTGATAGAATGCCATGAGTTCATGCTGTACATGTGTACTTGAACGTACGCACCAATGCCTCCTGAGCCAATACGACAGTATTCGTACGAGCAGATCCGACACCTTCTGTTTGAAAAGTTGTGACGGCAAGGCATTCACTCAGCATTGATAATTCCTATTCAGAGATTAAAATAGATCTGGAAATATCGGTTGAACCTCGTCAAGTACACCTCACCTCAAACATTCTCTGTTTCTCTAAAGCCAGTCTCAAACGGCTTTTTACGCTCTCGAGCTGGACATACAATGTCTCGATTTCAAAAGGGTGATCCTCTGCATAAGCTCCAAAATGAGCGGGCCACTTTACCGAAATTGAATGATTATAGTTGGTCATTGGAGATGGAGGTCCCTGAAATGCACCAGAGGCAGAAGCATCAGCAGCACAAAGAAGAGTCGCACAGTCTGTTCTGCACGGTGATGTGATATCGATATCGCTGTATGCTGTTGTGAATTTTGATGACTCTTTGAACCCCATCAATGAATGCTTCAGCTCATCCAGTCTCATGGGTAGTAGTCTTATCTCGGACAAGGTTACTTCCGGAGGTATCAATGTCAAATAAGGAAGTTTAGGTGAGTTGGGGAGAGAAGAAGGAAGAAAAGGATAAGAGATCCCTGGAGTTCGAGCGAAGTCAATTGAAGTAAATTGTTGAATGACATCGTTCAGAAGTTGTTTCTGGTCTGTATATTCAGTTTGAAGAGTGCGTTCAATACGGGCCCGAGATTCCATTTCGTCTGCGTGACTTTCTGTATTATCGATCGAGTCCCCGTGTCCAGAGCGAGCTAAGTCCTTCTGAATGTGTTCGACTTGGAGATGAATTTGATATATTTTTTGCATGAGTCTATCAAAAAATAATCCGACTCATGGTCTGAACTGCGCTGAAAGAGTTATTGTAAATGCTCACTGTAAAGCTTTGTCAAGGTTTACAGTCTCCTTCTCGGGTGTCGAGCTTGAGATTACATCTACATCATTTGAAGTGATAGAACGTAGATTTGAGGGACCAGGTCTCGGAAGAGCGCCAGCATGGGTAAGGAAGCGTTTCATTGCGTTTATGTCTATTCTCAATCCTGGAAAAGTAAGTATGAGAGAATCTCAGATGGCTGTTGCTGTACTTATAGCGCTTACTCGGATGATCTTCGTCCATGCTCTCAGCGTAGGATGTCATGCTCAAGTAAAGTTCAACTTGAGAGTTAGAACTGAAGAACGTGCGATCATTTTAACCACAAATCAAAGCGCTCCCTGCGTGGATTTTTTTTTCCAGTGATGACGGTCACACTTAATCCATGCCCTTAGAAAAGTTAGTTATCATTGAATTAGGAGAGAGTTATAATACTACGAAAGTGGCAAAATAGTACACTTTAGACTGAGATAGCATCCATGCATAGCAAGAAAAGATGAAGATCGAAAACATATAATATGCTTGGGAAGGGAGTGCAACGGCATTTATACAGATGCGAATAGTATCCAGTAGAGAAAATAAAATGATAGGGCTGTGTATTGACAGTAATCACGACCAAGGCCTTGGCTTCTTCTCCATGAATTGTTTATATATCTTCAGATCCGGTGCCAGAGGCTCTATTTGAGCTTTCGTAGCTGCAGAGCTGTTTGTAGCAGGATTACGTCCAGAACCATTCTCCTTCGAGTTCACATGATAATGGCTCTTTGTAAATGATTTTGCGGTCCTGAGCATCGCTGTCGGGTGAAGCTTTCTAAGTTTGCTTGGTGTGGACGGCCGGGTGCTTGCGATCGCTTTGTTATTATCTCTGCGCAGTTCAATAGATTTCGACCTGAACCCAGAGGTTGACATTGACTTTGGAGATAAATGAGCGACAAGATCTGTCGTCTTCTCGTGAGGCGGATGCGCTTTAGGTTCAGTGGGTGCAACTCTTCCTCGATGGTCATGACCGCCATCATGAGGCTCAACAGATTGATGGTGTACGCGCAAATCAATATTGGACCTTGACTTTGATAGGGTTGGTGGTGAGCCCAGCCTCCCGATACGTTCATCTCGCTGCTTCTTCGCCGCTTCAGCTCGGGCCTCCGCTTTGGCCCTACATGCCGCACACCTTTCCGTATGCGTGTAACGAGAATCGTCTGGATGGAAATGAGGTATCTCAAAGTGTGGGCTACTCAAAACGTTGTTGGTAAAGTTTCCGGTTCCACTCATGCCAATTGCATTCTGGTATCTGGATGCTGGGGTCGAGGCCCTGGGTGTGGTAGGTGTCTTAGCTCGTGCTCGTTCGGTATTTCTGGCTTGAGCCGGTGTGGTAGAACCGAAAGCTTCAAGTTTGGATCTGGGTTTTATGGGTGTAGATGGAGGCTTCAAGCTGCCTGAACCTTCAGCCTTGGCCTCCAGCATGACCCCTTCCAGTTCCCGTTCCCTCTCTCTCACATCCTTCTCTGCACGCTCTTTTTCTCGTCTCGCGTCTTCCTCTGCGTGTTCTCTCTCCCTCTCTGCTCTCCACTGTGCCGCGACCCTTCTTCCAGCTATTCCGCGTAATACCCTTTGTATGGATATCGCGGCCGCATTCTCCCTTTTTTCGCGTTCCCTCTCAGCCTGAATGCGAAGTCCCTCTAATATTGCTAGAACACGCACGCGGAAGAAAATCTTCGTTCGACCGTATTGATATACGTTAGATTTCAAGTCGAGTGGGTTATCGCCATTTGCACCCGAGCCTGAGTCATTATTGACATGGACAAGAGATTGGTGGACATGTTGGAGAATGTCAACGGTAAGCTGGCGGTTGTGAGTGTCAGTGCCGATGCTGGGGTATTGAAGTTGATCTTGTGCTGAGGAACTGGATGAGGTAGAGTTGGGAATGGAAGGACGTTGTGCGGACGAGTGTTGTGATGAATGCAGGAGTATGCAGTATCTGAAAGCTTCCCGATGAGATATTCGAAGAACTTCAGAAAAGGCGATTTCCTTACCTTTGCACGAAATCCTCATACCTCCACCTCGTCGGAAAACCTTCACTAGTAATCCTGATAGTTTCCAACACTCCACAAGCCCTTAGCTGCGCTGCAACCAGGCTTCCATCGAATACCCAAGGCTTTTTACTTTCATTCGGCTTAACACACCGAATGTAATGTAAAGACGTGCGTTGTAACGCCTCAGTCAACGTGAGTAGCGAAGTCTTGAAGACGGAGCATTGGGTAGGTTTCCGGCCTGATACTACTTTACCTGGCTCGCTTGAATGTGCCGCGCCTTCGGGTTTCGGTGATACCACTCCGGCTGGACCACCGCTGCCGCCTTTAGAGGCAGGCGCATGTCTGTCAATCCCGACATTAAACCCAACCTCCACAACCTCTCTCAAAAATGCATTCGTCGAACCCATGAGCAAATCCCTATGCTCATCTGGAACCGTTCCCCGATTCTTCTCAAGAAATCCATCCACATTATACGACACGTCTCCGGCGTAATGGGCTATGGTGAACGCTTCGTTGCCGTGAAGATGATCTTTGAAAATCGCTTTGTGTTGGGAGGAGGGCGATTTAAGCTGGCTATTGAGTTTGTCAATGAAGGAATCATCTGTTCCAGTGGCAAGACGAGACTCTTCGTCAAGTAAAGCGAGTATGCCGAGTTTGCCTTCGATGAGGTCGATACAGGGCTGGTTGTCAGAGAAATCAATGGTGGTCCAGTCGATGGCTTCCTGAGCGTATTCGGCTTGCTCGAGTTTGAAGACATGGGAGATGAACTAGAAACATACACAATTAGCGAAATGAAAGGTCCAGAAAGGTAGCAAGGAATAACTCCATGCCAAGTATAAGCTACATACCTGTTGTTGTAGCTTTTCATTGGCGTAGTTTATACAAAACTGTTCAAATGAGTTCTGTGACGACAGAATAGAATTAGTGAGTACAAATTGTATCACGAACGTCGAAGGAAAAGGCTCGCCATTTGGAAATGTTCAAATCCATATATATCCAAGACCGCGATAAACGTTCTCTCTCTTCTGCTTCTTTCTTCACTTGATCCTGCTTCTGTTTCTTCTACTACCATTCCACCCTCACCCAAACTGTCATTGATTCTCCTCACTAACCAATCGAAGATACTATTATAAATGAACTTCGCCACTCCATCTCTCACACCCACCGCCTGGTCTACTGTTCGTGCGGACTCATACTTTTCTCCCCTAGCATCAATCACCTTCTTTGTCGTACATCGAGCAAACCGCTCTGCATCTATACTGAGCAACTCCATGGCTTTGGCCAAAGCAAGATCGCTCTTACAATCAATGATAGCGTCTTTTGCGTCTCGCCGGTGTTGAATATCGATATTACCAAGATGAAGTATTCCGGCGAGGAGACGGAAGATGGAGAGTTGCCTTTCCGAGTCAATGCCGACGACAGATAATGCCTGACGAGTTGTAGCGAAGTTGGCCGCATCGTCTACATTGTCAATCTTGAATGAGGACGAAGAGGATGAGAGGTATCGAAAACTATTCCCATCTGTCAGTTCCAAGTTCAGCCCGTCCAGTCCAAATTTGGCGCGTTCCGAATTTGGCAGCGTAGCGACACCTTGGCAGAGTTGGTAAAAGATGTGATAATTTCGTTCGGAGCGTTGTTGAAAGGATATTCGTGATCGTTCAAGGAGATAGGTACGGATACGAGCACCAATAATAGTATGATTGGAGTCAAAGAGGATCTGTAAGACAGACTCATCTCAGCGGTCTGACAGGTTATACGAAGAGGGCGTGAATTTGGAATCTTGAACCACTTACCTGGATATACTTTCCAAACCGAGAAGAATTATCGTTCTTCGAAGTTTTGGCGTTGCCGAATGCTTCGAGAATGGGATTCGTAGCGAGTACTTGATGTTCGATAGACGTGACAGAACTGGCAGCTTCCTCGTGTATCATATTAGATACATCGGTTTTCATGGACGCCATATACCTCATAATATACTTTGCCGACTCTGTCTTCCCAGCACCACTGGAGCCGGTAAGGTAGGAATGACATGAAGTACTCAGCCTTGGCTATGTTTACACACAAGAACGAAACCTGCCTTTCGCCAGAGACAATAATCGTTTGATCCTGCGAATTCCTCTGCATAGCTCTATAAGCTTCTTCGGCGATGGTAAATAAATGAGGGGAAAGTTCCAACTCGTCCCTTTTCTTCACCGCTGCCCCAGCGTATGCCTGGATAACATCCTGCCCATAGATCGGAACATCCGTGAAAGGATTGATGGCGACAAGAACTATCCCGCTGTAGGTATATAGCTGTTTGTGGGTTGCATATCGGTTGCGGATGACGTGGAGAACTGAAATATGGATGAACGCGCAATGTGAGGTCAAGCGGGCGATGTAAACATACTAGATGGCTCATTCAAGTGGGGAAGTTGAGTCAGGTCATCTACCTGGTCGTACTCGGGTGCGTTACACAAAGGTGGAAGGTTCTTCCTAGGGTCTCTAGTAGTATTTTGCGCAATTTCTTTGAGTGTCGCTTTCATTGTGATTTTCTATATATCGATTCAGCGTTTTACAGGAACCAAGTAAGACCCATCGCGTACCTTCTCTCTGTCATTTACGAATATGAGCTCCATCGTACCATCTTCATGGGCTGATGATGAACAGGAAAACACCTCTCCGTGAATCCATCCATCCTCCTTGTCTTCGAGCCATACCTTTGTTCCTTTACTGTATATTGAGTCCGCCATGGAAGCAAGAGGATTAGTCGGGGGTATCAGTGCAGCATCAATGATTCAGAGATGTTTTTGACATGGGCCTTGTTTATCGAGACGAGACGTAAGTACTAGTGAATTATTAGGCAGTAGCAACGACGCGGAAGCTTTCTGCGAACCGCAATAACGTAATGTTACATAAGCATACCCCTAATATCTTTCTCTTATCCGCCGATTCCTCACCATTAATCTATCTATTTAATGCTCAAGAGGAAGCACTTTTAAAGACCGTACCAGAATCCAGAAATTTCACAAAAAGACGGAGAAGTTGGTTGTCAAATGTTCACGCTCACGGACCTCACTTGAGGGTATGATATTTAGCCTCTGTAGCCTAATAGCTTTGAGGAGCATTCACTGAAATATATCGGTTGGATAGTCTATCCTTTTCAGAACTCCTCTGCAGATTCTTTCTCATCCTGCTGTGAATACAGTCACTTTCGCTTCCCTGTACTCCGAGTTCGAGCACCAGCTGAATCCAAGGGACGTATACCAGGGAGTTTTTCTGTGAAAAACCGACCAGCAAATATATCCACTTTCTTTTCTAGGTCGCCTTGAAGCACCTACATAACCGTGTCATCATGCCAGACTTTCGTAATAGAAAAAGGAAAAGGAGAAAAAGACGGCAGAGCGTCAAGACTTAACACACTGAACCAGGGCTATTTACGTTGAGAAGTGAATGGCAAGAGGGCAAGATTTGCACCGCAACACCCCTACACGATACGACTCTCAGTCTCTCATGCACTTTGCGCCAATTGCACCATTTTTAGCCGTCATACATATCCCTACACATCACATTCCAGTTTTCTTGGATAACTGAACTAGTGCTATCGTGTTTGCCTATTTCTTCCAGTGACTCAGATTTCCATAGCCAGTTGAAAGCAATCCAATGCTGTACCAACACGTATAGCCTGTATCTTGTCGAATGCCCGCTGCTTTGCATCTCTGTGTAAACATCTATATAACTGAGATAGTGAGCCCTGTTATCATCTGTTAGCATCACTGCGTCTCCGTCCGAATCCGCCTCGGTCGGGTTCGTAGGCAAGTTTTGAACCGAGATTATCCACTTTTTTGCTGACCGGCTCGATGCAATACTGTGTTGAAGATTGCTGGTATATAAGATGAAAAGGCCTGAGCGAGCACGAGTTCAAGGTCCAAGTATCAAATCAAAATGATTTTGTGACGTCAGGACGGACGTTCTGCTGGCATGTCCTTCCCTAGATTCTTTCATCATCTTTCATCTTCCTTCTTCCAGCATACAACACTAATTGTGAACACCAAAACTCCGATAGGTCGTATTTTACGCACGTTTTGCTAGGTGGACCTTCATTCGTTGTACCTGGAATGCTTGGGATGATTGGCGCAGCTAGCTCTGGGCGACTTCTTACGCGACCTTTCGCTCGGGTTCCTCTAGGGCTAGGATGCTCTATCAAATGCTACAGTAGACTGTTAAGCCAGTCATCGACCCGAATCGTTCCTCGCGATGGAATTCAACTTCATAGGAAGATGAGTGTTGGACTACAGTTTGGAAATCAACCTGGATTATATTTAGGCTCACAGCCAGGATTGATGCAGTCTCGTTATATGCGTCCATTTTCCTTGATCCAGCTTAGACTCCAAACCTGTCGTTCGTTCGCCACAGAGTCCGACAGCAGTAGCAAAGACCACAATCCTAATTCACCTCCATCTCCACCTCGTCGCCGTATTCTCTTCAGCCGGCTCCTCACGCTGTCCAAATACACGCTCTACCTATCTCTGACATCTGTTGTCGGTCTCATCGTCCTAACTTCCTTCCTGTTCATCCATGACCTCTTCACATACACCTCCAGACACGTAGACCGTGTACCTATCAATCCATTGGCTTTGCACCTTGAACGTGGTGGTCCGAAGAATTTGCCTATTGCCCGTGTTCTAGTCGATGACGACGAGGATGAGGACATGCACCGTATTGCCAGGGATAAGCCGCGTTTGGTCGTGGTAGGAGGCGGCTGGGGCGCAATGGGCGTATTACAGACGTTACATCTCGGAGACTATCACGTTACCGTCGTGTCCAATGAAACGTTCACCACGTTCACGCCGCTCTTGCCTTCTGCTGCAGTAGGCACTGTTCAAGTCCGCAGTCTCATTGAGCCAATCAGGAAGATTGTAGCAAGACTAAGAGGTCATTTTCTAAATGGCAAGGCGGTCGATGTTGATTTTAATCAAAGGCTGCTTGAAGTTGAGTGTATCGGGAACGGTGAAAGGGTCTATATTCCGTGTGTACACATATTTGATATAGCGTGGCTGAATACTAATTCCTTCTTGTAGGTACGACAAACTAGTCATTGCAGTCGGCTCGACGTCCAGTACACACGGTGTCCCAGGGCTGGATCATTGTTTCCAACTCAAGACCATTGCCGATGCACAGGCTATCCGGAGAAGAATCATGGACAACTTCGAAGCTGCTTCTCTTCCAACAACCTCACCCTCTGAACGAAGACGCCTGCTGAGCTTCGTTGTATGTGGAGGTGGACCGACCGGTGTAGAAACTGCAGCCGAAATTTATGATTTCTGTCAGGAGGATATTATGAACTACGTATGTCTTGCTTCGTGGTTCAGCATGTAGTCTCTAATCGAAATCGCCTATAGTTCCCAAAAATATGCCGTGAAGAAGTGTCGATCCACGTCATCCAGTCCAGGGAGCATATTTTGAATACTGTGAGAGACCTCTTACAACTCATACTGTTCCTTATCTCTTCGATCTTTACGAGTCCGATGATGACCTTCAATTTTGCTTCTTTTCGTCTACTCCTTTCTCACTCCTTCGCGAAATAGTATTCGGAAGCGATATCACGATATGCCGAAGACAAGTTCGGGCGGGACGGTGTTCACCTCATTACGAGTGCTCGGTAGGTCCTACTCTTGATTTTCCTCTTTCAGAAGTCGCTTTTGTGGTCGATAGATGATCCAGATACATGCATCTATTTCCTTCATTTCCTTCTCTGTCTTTTCAAATTTCTGGTGTTTCTACCCTGTAACGAAATCGTCTGATCCATGTTGTCTTCAGAGTGGCGGCCGTTACTCCAGAACACGTCATATATACTGCCAAAGGCGAAGACGGCAAGATGGCACAGCATACGATACCGACGAATTTTACGCTCTGGTCCACGGGTATAGCAATGAACCCGTTCGCAAAGAGAGTTACGGACTTACTGCCCAACCAGGTGAGGATTGCGTACTTGCATCGTGAATTATTCGCCGCTCATTTCTCTCGTTCCCATCTTTCTTCCTTTTTCCCCTACTTTGTCTTCGGACACTGACAGGTCCACAGAAAAGCTATTGAGGTAGACGCACATCTGAGGGTGAAGGGTACGCCACAGGGAACGGTGTATGCTGTGGGTGATGCCGCTACGGTAAGCCTCTATTTTCTCAGTGATCCTTGCTTTGTCCTTCACTAATTATTCTAATTCCGTTCAAATGGAATATTGGAAGTGCAGATCGAAACTTCTCTCGTGAGTCACTTCCTCGAGTTTGTCGAGGAGGCGGATAAGAATAAGGACGGGAAAATTGACTTTGAGGAGTGGGAGGTTATGGGTGAGTGATAAATCCTTCAACTCTTCCCTTTGAATGGATCGGCGAAAACCCAAAGGATTCAAGTGTTCGAATATGTCGAGGAGGTATCGGAACTTGTCTTCGTCGTTCTTTTTTCGAAAACTCATTTTTTTGCGTAATTTTGTCCCTGATCATGATTCTCTGCAATAGTTGATAGGATCAAGAAAAAGATTCCGATGGCTGAGGATCATGTTATGAAGGTGCGCGTCGACGCTGTTCCCTTCGTTGCCTTCCTCCGCCCTTGGCTCATCATTGACGGTATCCACTTCACAGGCCAGAGAAATCTTTACGATGTACGATACAAATGGGGACAACACTCTTGAGCTGAACGAGCTTGTGAAGCTGTTAGAAGATTTGGGTAGTAAGATCACTAGTTTGCCTGCTGTGAGTACATATCATTTACTTATGGCTATACCACCTGAAAATGGACCGAATCGCTGATACACTCTCGCACATTACAGACCGCCCAAGTTGCCTCCCAACAAGGAAAATATATCGGTAGAAAGTTCAACAAGCTGGCTAAGAAGAGGGAGAGGGAAGAGCAAAAGTCGGGACGTGTCCAAGGGGACACTGCCTCTACCCCTTCTGCCATCACTGCCAAAGACCCTCAGGAAAATATGATCGATATATCCGACGAGTCTATCTCTGCCCCATTCAGATACTTGCACCTCGGATCTCTCGCGTACATTGGGAACGCCGCAGTGTTTGATCTAGGTAAATACTCCTTTATGGGCGGTCTGGCGGCTATGTACGCTTGGAGAAGCGTGTATTGGAATGAACAGGTGTCGATGAGGACGAGGGCGTTGCTGATGATTGATTGGATTGTCAGGTGAGTATTCGTCGAACTTTGTTCTGGTTTGTTTCTGTGTTCTAGCTAAAGTGTTTTGCAGAGGTGTTTGGGGAAGAGATCTATCGAGACTTTAGATTTTCGGAAAACATAGATTTCGTTCAAAGCATCAAAGTACGTGAGAAGAGATTTGCTAGGACTATAAAGTGCATTAGGAAAACGTGAGCTACCTGCTGTTACCGATGCCATTACTGGGACAGTGTTCTTCATTATAACTTCGGAATATCGTTGAGATTATTGTCAAAGTATTCTATAGAAGTTACACTACTACTACTGTTAAAAAACTTATGGAAAATTGAATTTCCTCAACTATAGGTAACTTATTTTGAGTTTTATATTGAACTTATAATATAAGTTTTCACGTAAATCACATAAGGTTGTATTCTTTAGGAAGTTCCATGTCAGTTTTCCATAAGTTTACCAAGAAAGTCAAGAATTATGTGGATGCAGTGACTTGTATTGGTACTTACTGAAGCAAAAGAATTCGTGAATGGAGCAGCAAACCTATACGCTAGACCAAAGTGTCAATGAGATTCTTTCAGCAAGAAACGAAATTTCCAGTGGCACATGCTAGATTATCACACGAAACTAGATACTTAAACACAACCTCGGTTTAACTAAGCACTCCTCGAATTCTTTCTGTCCTCCTCTTCTTCCCGAAACGGTACACTGAGCTTCACATGGTCCTCGTCAGCTTCATCAACTTCGACCTTGAGGGAGCCAAAAGATTCGGGATCTGGTGATGCCGAGTCTGAGCTCGAGAAGGACTTTTGTAAAGATTCATCAAATGTCCTCATTTCCCCGTCAGCACTATCCATCATACTCTCAAGCTCCGCCATGTCATCCTTGAGCCCGATCGCATTGATACTGTGTTCGAGAGAATCAAAGTCGACTTCATCGTCAGACAATGAGGACGATGCATTCAGCAACCCTTCATTCAAAGCTTGACTAGCCTCTTTAAACTCTGGCGATCTGGCCTCGATCTCTTGTACGAGTCGTTTCATTTCAGCAATTTGCTTGTCTTCTTTCGACTCCTCCGATGATTCACTTTTCTCCGTCGACTCTGTCGTCTGCTCAGGATATGGAGTCTGCGGGTTCTCCTCCCACAATTCGGTATGCTCCGGGATGTACCCCAGGAACTGTTCGAGCTCGGGAACAACAGTACGGTCGCGCGCAAGTATTCGCTGAAGTGCCGCAGAACCCTCTGGAGAAGGTTCTATGCGCTCGAAGGCGAGTTTGTTTGGCGAAGCAAGTAGCTCTACAAGCAGAGATTCGGTCAATTGTTGATGATTTTGCGAAGGATTTTCTGGTAGCGACATTTTGAACAGGGTGGGTCTGTCGTGATATTCGAGAAGATAGAATTCGTCAGGTCTTTCGACGACGGTGAAAACGAATGCCTTGTAGTCCATGTTTTCTCCTTCTTCGCCCTCATTTGAACTCGAAGTCATCCTTAAATCAGGAGTTGAATACACAATTGGCCGCGTCTCCCCTCTGATGCCGAAATGAACATTGAAGATCGTTTCAATCTGAGGTAACATGAGGTACTGGGGTGACATCCAGTATAATGTGAAGAGCATGTCCCAGCAGTCCCAATCGGCTGACCAACCGAGGGGAATTGATGTTTTCGGAGGTGGCCAGACTTGTTTGGCACGGTCGAGGATTGAGAGTATTGTTTGAGCCTGGACGGATTATGATTTAATGGAAAATACACGAGCGTTTTATCGCAGTAGTTACCGTATATATGTCCATATCATCTCCTGTTGCAGTATCAGATTCAATTGCTGAGTTTTCCGGTTGAGTAGTGGTGCCAGAGGTATACTGACGGCGTACAGGCAAAACAGAATTTCCAATACATATACTAGAAGAGATGCGAGAAGCTGAATGCAAGTCATGTAAGGAGGACAAGCCATATTGTCGTTCGTGAGCTAGGAAAACTTTGGTTCGAGGAAGAGCGCGTCGTCCACAATCCCGAGTGTGAAAGGAATGACAATGATAGAAGGAGAATGGCCTGGATGTGCACGCATTTTTTGTCAGAGTAGACGAGGGTGTCGATGAGAGTGGGCGTTCGACAGCAGTGACGACACGGCTGGTACGACGTGAGAGTTGTGTTGAAAGCATTTTTCAACCTTTGAGAATTTTCATCAGCTCGGGCCGATCATAATAACTCGGCCAAGTCCTCAGTTCTATCACCTAACTTCCTAACCAAATCATGTTGGCTTTCATCTTAGCGATTTGCAGTTGGTAAGGATCAAATTGGGCTCTGAGTCTCCATGAGTTCATTGGTAAATTATCCCTTCAATAATACTCACCCCTTCTTTCAGCACACACTCTCATCATAGCAACATATTCTTTAAGTTTCATGTCAGTGTCAGCAACTTGCCAGTTCTCACAAAAGAGGCAGGTGTCACACAAAAGAGAGCAGAATAAAGCAATAGGGAGGATGACTCCTATGCAAGTGTAGCTACTGAGGAGAATAGATGGGACCAGAGTGTAATGATATGCCTACACTCACTCAGTCTCAGTTTCTTCCCTCTTGACTCCTAATCTTACTTTGTATGATTTATTGTGATTGATACACACAAATCTAACATTATCACTAATTGTTTGACTCATATTCTCTTCCTGACTCTCATTATTCTTGTAGAGTTCTGTCATTGAATCAACACCAGTTATTGTAAGTACTATTCTCAGAACCCACCAAGATGGTGTAGGAACTTGTACAATGATATACACACCTGTTGTTATATCCATGCCAAACCCCACCAGGCCTTCCGGCTTGATTCTCTAGCCTATCGATCACTCTTTGACATTCCGACGTTCCGGCCGATCAATCGATCAATCGGTCATTCAAACAACCGGTTGATCAATCGATCCATTGATCCCTTCATGAGTTTGTTTCCAAGTCCAATCCCAATCTTGATCGACTTCGAATGGTGCCTCTTGGCCCGATGGCTTCGGAACAACCTCGGATACATCACCTGACACTCCGTCATCATTACCGATGCATTCCCATGCCTGTCGGCTCTCAGGAAACGCCGTTATTGTATTATTTCTAATCTTCTCACTTATTGTCTTTTATTTAACAATTAGGACTACTTGTATATAAGGTTAGATACCTTGTACACTATTCCTCAGTTTCAATATCGACTTGGGTTGCCTTGGGTTCCATCCCAGTCACTCCTCTTCCTTTTATTGTCCCTTTACTGTCCATCATTGTCCGAATCCATTCCAGAACCACTCGGCGTAGTGAGGATCCATCCTAATAGATGGATCAAGGTTCACTTCACTCCTACGTGCTTTCCGAACCAATCGGTCCCTTTGAGTCCCGATCGTTCCCACGATCCTTCGGCCTATACATCGGCCGCTTCGGACGCTATATCGAAGCTTCGGACCACTCATTGGCAACTTCAGCCATCTCAGTCCCTCTTCGGAAGCACGGCCCTAACACCTGTAAGTACTATCTATACAACAATTATGAATATAAGCAATAAAAGAAATGAAAGAATATGATTCACTCTCAGAACCCACTGAGACAGTGTAGGAACTCAGAGTGAAAGTAAGTATTGGTGTCAGCAACTCACTAGCTCACAAACAAGACCAGGCATCACACAACAAGAAGAGATCAAAAGAGATGATATAAGCAGAGAGGAGAGGAGCTCCTAGACACAAGTCTAGCTACTGTTATATGTATGCAGATCACAACTCCATGATTCAATTCCTGCAATCATGGAGATGCAACTCTGCAATTGATCAATCCAACTCCTGCCTTTGCAGGGAGTTACTCTGTAAAGGACTCCTTCATTATATCTCCAGAATATGATCTGATCCATACTATACCTTTTATATTCATCCTTTGTTCTTCCTCATGCATTCTGCATGTCTGACTAACCTATTTGGGGATAGCATCACTTCACAATCCTTACGTACAGTATGGTATACAGTTGGGGACAGCCGAACTCGACAATTTTGATTGTGGGTGATCGAGAGTTTTATAGGGCAAACTGAGTACAGTTTCGGACTCAGACAAGTGAGATACGTCCAAAAAGCATTTTTCGGGATTTTTCCCATGACATTTTTGGGTCAGCCAAATTTTCGGTGTTTTTCACCAGAAATTCCAGGTTATCTACAGCTATGTACTGTATCCAAATGTATCATTGCACCTGCTGAAATAGAACGATGACTCTTCTGCTTCTTGACTGCCCATTCGGCTGCCTTTCCTGTCAGTCCATATTGATAAGCACTCATCCAGTGAAAAGATCGATTAATGAAACGTCTTATCACTTCAGTGGGACATGCATCAAGGTATTTGAACACTGCATCCTTAGCATCTTGGAAGGTTTTCTTTGGGATCTCTCTAAACCTGTACTTGACCCAGCCCCAGTACTACGACCTCAAGGATCAGCAAAAGTAGTCAGTATGTATGGAGAGAAAAACATACCATTTCAATGAGGTTTAACTCGCAATGGAATTTTGGCAAGAAAATACAATAGTGGCCAGCCTTTGTAATCAGATTCTCGAGCATTGATGGCTGGTTGGCAAAATCTTCCTGTTTGCTGAGGAGACGAGCCATACAACAATCATTATTTTCCATTGGGCAAACAGGGGTGCACTTGGCACGCATTTTCTTAACATCAAATCCACGCTCTTCGTCTTCAGGAAGTATTTGTATTTGGTCAGTTTCAATGGCTTCTGGAGCTTCCTCCAAGGGAGTTGATTGATTCTTCAAGCCAGAAATATTCCATTTGCGTTTTCGAGGATGCCCACCAGGCATGTTGAGACTCATGAAAAAGTGGAGGTGCTTATTATTTCCTTTTTCAGTTGAAAGAAGTGACCTGATGGTCAACTTTTTTCTTGTCGGAATCATAACTACAATGAAAAAAGAAGTGTTTTGCACACTTTTTCATATTTTTAGCAATTTTTTTTTGGGTAACGCCAAATTTTGAGTGTTAAAAGTTCAAAGTTCACTTCACAGAAAATCTGCTCGTTGTTAATATTACTTTAGGTCCTAAATAACATTAAACAATGGTTCACATCCTTTTCTGATACCATTCAAAGCCTGCATAACTCGACCAAGATCTTTGTCGAGTCTGGCTGTCCCCGACTGTAAAGCCCCAGTGTAGAATAGGTAGTCCCCAGTTTGAATATCAACTTAGATTTGCCATTATCCTTCACCTTGGACACTTGACATGTTGAGGACACTACTAATAGTGGTGTCAATGTCCAATTACCTCTTCCTCACTCTGTGAGTCATTCCTCCAATTGCGAGGGAACAATCCCTTTGCATTCCAGTCCAACTCTGCAATCCTATCATGAGGAACTCCATGGTTCCAAAGCCCACATGATCTTAACAGCTACCAAGGAGAATAGATGAGATCAGAGATAGAGACTACTCTATGAGGTATCCTAAGATGAATCCATGGGAACTATCCCACATAGCAACCATGAGGCTCTACAATAGCAGTCGCCCATATCCATAAGTGTTACAAATTGACTCTTTTTCATTTTCTTTTTATCTATCCTATTATACTTTTTCTTTTATCTTTTCCTTTCCTTTTGTTTACATACATGTGACAGCCCTGACATTCTCGCAATGTCAACGCATGAGAGAAACTGTCATTCTCGCGCTGTCAACGCAATTCTCTCAT
>MU790544.1:0-129448 GCA_027886635.1 Lentinula boryana
GCGAATACAGTCGAATTCTATCCTGAAAGGAACCATAAATGGATTTCTTGATTTGCCGAGCACCTGCCAGTTGCCATTTAGCGGCTTCTGTGTGATGAGGCTGTGACCCGACGCGCACCTATCCCAGTTTTTGCTCGGTCACCGCCCGACACCTCCAAGAGCACACGGGGAGCTCTATAAGCTGGGAGTTAACCATTTTTTAAGACTACGAATCGATCCGTCCACTCAGATTTTTAATCCGGTAAGTTTGCATTGAGTTATTAAAAATATCGGTAAAAAAATCCTATCCCTAACAACCATAGTAAGCATATGTATCTCTTCTTCAGGGAAAAATTTTTCCCATCGTACCAGAAGCGTTTAGCGGGCTTCAAATTGGACCACTAGCAGAACATGAGTAACATCAAATGATTATTCAAAGCGCACTGACTCCTCTTCGTCCTTCTCTTGTACATGATACGATGCCCGCATTCTCTACATCGAATGGGCTCTCGAGCCCGAATTTCGTTCTTAGCATTACAATCTTTGTAAAGTTTCTAAGATCAGGCTACCAGAGGGAGCATGCAAACAGCGCACCTGCGCAGAGGTATTCCATTTCCTGTCTTGGGGCTTGCATTGGGATTCCAGCACCAGCCGGATTCGGATGTGACTGCTGGTCGTCGTTCATGTTCATAATTGAAGTTTGAAGAAGAAAACAGGGACAAACATCCCGCGCTCGGGCAAGAATTTGACATTTTCCAATACTCATCCGATTCTGATGGCCACATTTTCTCCTTCCCCAGCCCCTCGTCGTTCATCTCGACTTCGAAGCAATGTTCGACCTGCATCACCACCGCGACGTACACGATTGGCTAACAATAACTCACGCCTGAGCACGCCAAACCGAATTGTTGATTCAGCCTCTGTAGTATCTCTAATGGACATTGGTGATGGCGGAAGTTCTGCTGGCTCGGAAAGAAGCCTGACAACAAAGTCTGGAGTGGAGTATGTCTTTGCGAAGTCGGATCAGTTGACGGTGTCTTTTTATGCAAATTTGCCTCTCGAAGTGACTCAAATCTTGAGGAATGCTGGTGAGTAGTTAGCAGCTTTGTTACACCAGAGCAAACATTTACATTTTCCCGCTACTAGACTTCTATCGCGACGTGTACTCTGGGGAGATCGATACACTGACTGGATTTGCGCTGGTCGCTTCTATGAAGACGTGCTTTGTCTGGCAGCATGCTATGGTTCGTTCATCTCGACTAAACTTTTCCAGTGATTTAACGCGGAAAGTAGGCTGTTAAGGGCATTCCCACTTGTTACATTTTTACATGTCCCTACGACGTCAACCAAACCAATCCCCCTTTCCATAGTCTAGTGCCATGGGGCTCCGGTCGGGAACCTGGTCTCATTCTGGTATCAGCAGCTGGTGAAATCAGATTCTGGGACAGCGTCGGAATTGGTCTTGCTGGCGGTAATCGCTACTCTACCACATACCTCGGACTCAACTCAGGTTCTGTCACCGGACTGAAACGCGTGGATGTACGTGTCCCGAGCAACGATTGCGATTGCGCGTCTTCATCTGACCGTTTGCACCTTAGACCCAAACTTATGTTGTTTCCACTACGCTTGGGAGCTTACACAAGCTTGTACTGACTTCTACTGGTGGAAAATACCATTTGTCCTCAAGCCCTTTCTCAAGACCTTCAACATCATTGTCCTTGTCCCGGCTGATCCCTTTTCTTTCTTCGTCCTCCTCGACCACTAAACAAGTGATATCCGAACCTGGGAACATTAGTGCTATAGCCCTTGGTGGCCAGATGATCGACAGAGGCCAGGAAATCTGGGTGCTCATTAATTTAAGAATACAGAAATGGGTTATGAGGTTGGAAGGATGGGAAGAAATTCTTCAGGATGAGGATGTCGCTAATCTCATTCAGACCGCTTTACGAAAAAGGTTTGGTGATTCTGTCGAAAAAGATGATGCAAAATTAGATCTAGAGCTGGTAGATCTTGTTGTTGACAGGTATAAACGAGCATTCAAGTTCGCTTGTTCATTTGCTAATTATTCTCCGGTAGCGCAAATAAGATTGTCGTCTTGGTGTCCTATGAGGCCCTTGAGCAGGTTAACATGATGGCTATGGATGCCACTGGTATAAGGCGAATTTACTCCCTTGTGCAACTGTCACCGTTGGGAGACTCGTTCCAGGTCGAAGCTGTCATAAGCGTACCATACCAAAGTGTGAGTGATTTTTGTTTTGCCTTCTATCTTACACACCCCTCATACGCGATTCAGACTTCATCCTCGGGTGCTCCTATGCATCCTCGAATACAATCTCTCACCGAAGGACATCTTATCAGCATCCAATTCGGAGATGCAGTTGCGCTGTGTGCTAGAGGTCAGTATAATCTCAATCAAATTGCAGCAAGGTCTAACACTTTATACCACAGCATCTGACTATCAAGAGCGTCTGGAGCTCAAATCTGCTACCGACCGCACATTGGGTGTCGGCATAATGCAGAATGATAGCGTAATGTTACTTCTGACGGCGGCGACGACGATGAAAGTTAACATCGATGTCGATGATGTTTTGACCTTCGATACAGAGTTAGTACAACCTCCTTCGCTCTTGGCCTGCAACTCCACAAAAGCTGAACAAATTGGGACAGGAGTGGAAAGACACACCTAATCAAGTCAATAATGACACAAGCAATATTATACGGCTCTTTGCCCAATGTGAGATTTTACTCATCGGTCAAAACCCTGACCGGTTGTTTACCATATGTAATGCCTAGAATCCCTTACACTTCAGCTTCCCACCTGAAGTTGATGAGGATAGTCTTATGCAAGCAGCGCAACAGCTCAGTGCTGCCATTCTTCAATCGGGTAAGTTACCTCTGAACTTCTTCGCCACTGTACTTATGACCTTCTCCAGATCCCGACCTGGTTCGGGGCAATCAAGATTTGAGTTCGCAGCTCAAAATACGGGTGGAACGTCTTGCTTGGCTCATTCAATTCGTCAACGAAAATACGGTCTTGATCAAGGCAAGTACCACTCTGCTTGCTGGTATCTCATATCGCTAAAAAGCCGAGATAGATGTCTCAAAGATGTCGACAAGTTCTTGCGACAGACTCTGAAAAATTGAACGCAGCATACCATCTTTGGACTTCACACAATGAACTCCTTGCGTACGTTCTTGCGTTTAATTTATGGTCAAAACTATTATTGAACGTGTTTTAAAGCACAGGCCCCGCACATAGTGTACTCAACGACGCGGTCTATACGTACATGAATGAATACGAAACCGACTATCATGAAGACTTTATGCGTGCATTCTTCAAGTTCCATGTGAAAGATCTGGGGGTTGTCATGGAACAAATACCCAATGTTGCTCTCAACGCCGCTCAGCAAACTGGAAGGAATATCGGGGACTTGTTGCCTGAAGCAAATCGCATCCTCTTGGTGCGTGGTTTTTCGAATTATAATGGGTGATCTAATTAGCAATATCGACCAGACTGTCTTGACGGCAGCTTCCAGGCATCGCGAGCAAAGCATCAACACATATGGCATTGACCTTCCTATGATTGATTCTTGGACCAGCACATCCTCCATCATCGACGGCATCCTTGCTCTGTTCGACACGACGACGAGGATTTCCGATCCTCCGGCAGCTGCAAATCAGCACTCTGAATTATACAATCAGCTGCCCGAGCTTGCAGAAGTTCTTTTTGCCTGTATTTCACAACGTCTAGAAAGACTTGCCATGTCTGTATTTCTGTACTTTCGGTCAAAGATTCGTTGTTGATGCTTCCGTTACAGTGATGCTAAAGGCGAAACTTCTGGCACCGAACGGGAACTCCACGAGCTTCAACAGAAGTTTGACATGCTCCGACCGGAAGTCCTAGAAACACTCCGTATGCAACGTTTCGCAAAACTGAACATATTTTGTTTTGCTGATCTATCTTACAGGAAGAGGTGGCCATGCTCAATCGGCGTTCAAATTGGCTGAGAAATACCAAGATTTCGATTCCCTTGCTGCATTATGTCACAGAGAGAGTATCTACCCGCCCGAGGACAATCCCAATTTCGCTCGTATTCAAGGTTATATTGAACGATTCAAGGAGCAGTTCACGAATGCGCTCTATCGATGGTACATTCAGCATGGTAAGTAGGCTTTCGTGCTCTCTGGTCGGTATTGGGAATTTACATATTTTGCAATGCATACAGGCGAAGTCCGAACACTGTTTGCTCAAGGCGAGGCCCACAATGCCTACATAGATAAGTTCTTTGAACAGAATCCCACACCATCATTATCTTGGCTACACGACTTGGGTAATAAACACTACCTTGAAGCTGCAGGTGCTCTGCTAGCTGAAGCACAGCAGACAGTGAACCTGGAAGTCAAACATGTATGCATTGAATATGGCTGAAGAGACATCAAAAACTCATCTTTTTGGCATTCACAGCTTGAGCTTAGTATAGGGAAACTGGCCAATCTCGCACATCTGCGCAAAACAGAAGGCGCAGCCGATGACACTCTTTACGATGGTACGACTCGGTAGCTGTTCTAGCAAAAAGAGCCAAGATGTTCATACAACTTCTAGCTTTCCATGACGCCCTTGACGTTGTTGGTGTGCACGAGGCTCTGCTTGACGAATTCAATACCGTCGTAGCTGACATGCGCGGAAGACGGTCACTCGATACTCAGGCGGACACCATAATAAAAATAAAGGCTTCGCTGTTACCCGAAAAGCGAGATCTGGCGAATGTATGTGGTGTGAAACTCATTCATCTCTAGCTAACTTGATTTCTGTCAGATATTCAGAAATTTAGTGAAAGACTTGCTTCAGGGCAAATCGTTATCGATCGAAGATACAGTGGATGTCCTGACCCTGAAAGACAATTTTGACTCAGTTGGAGATTATGCAACTGCACTTCGTCTGCTTGCTCGTTGTAACGTGAGTCAGACAGATCATGCATTGTAGAAATAGCTGGAAACATTCTGTAGTTGCCTGAGGCTCGCAAACATGCCGCGTTCACAACAGTGTGGCGAAGAATATACCTTCATGATGAGTGCGTTCTTCTGTCGTACAATCTTTCTACACCTAATTAACTATCTCACTAGCTGGAACTCAATACAAAAAACCTCCGGAGTTGGTGATGCAGAGCTCAGTCAGAGGTTCAGACAAACAGCCTTGTATTCAACTTTCCTCGACATCCTATCTCGACAGGATGAGGATGTTGATGGCTTTGAAATTGATCCTGACCTCGCACTTGTTGTTCCGACTGTCGAGGAAATCTCATCGCGGTGGCCAGGCCTTCCGCAAGACCAGGTGGAGAGAATACACGATGACTACGACATAGAGTGCGACAAGCTCGGAGAGTTCGAACTCGAGGAAGCATATTCTAGAGTGAGGGAGCTTGCTGAAATCGAGATATTACATAATAGTTTGTAGCGACCACGTCAGAATATGATTGGAAATGTAAGCAGTCCACCGAAAATATCACGGTTTTCGGGTAGGCTTGAAAAAGTCTGTCATTCGGGAAGGGAATCTCGAGTATGTCACTCGGGCAGCGAGAATGATATTAGCCCAATTTCGAGCGCGCCAAATCTTGGAGTATTCATCTACCCGTTCACTCTCCTGCAGCAGCCACTGTTTGTAAAATTCCGATAAAGCGTTCTCCTTATCCATAGGCGTGGACGCAGCAGGAAGACCCGCCAGAACAGCTTCCTTCGCGCTCTCATATCGAGCGTTGCTCTGTCAACAGACATGGTCAAAACGCAGAAATTACCGAGTAATAATGGTACACACTTCTAGCCAAAAGTTCTGACTCAAGTCATCCAACTGCTGCCTTTGCAGCTTCCATTGCATCTCGTATGCATTCAGATTTTTGGCAGGTTCCGGATCGAATTCTTGCAAGGAGTATGGATGATTGACGACTGCTGGGACTGGTGGAGGAGGAACATCGTCATAGATTATAGGCCGTAGATGGGAAATGGGATCTGGAGGGCCAACAAGATGCCTTTGTATCTTGAAAGAGACATGGAGAAGACGAGAACGACAACTTGATAGTGATGATGGACGTAGCGGAACAAGCATAATTCATCACACACACACAGCAACTCCGCACTTGGCTCATGGTACTACCGTTACGATATAGCAAACTGTAGTGTAGTCAACCATTTTCTATAATACATAACGAATGTTCCAAGCTCATATTAATCAGAAAAACTTGAAGATAGACTTTTTCATGTCTCTGAAATGCGGTAGGCCCATGTCCTCGGCCAAATCATCCAGAATTCCACCTTTACCACGAGGAACAGTAGACGACAGCTCTTCGGATTCGGAAGTGATTGTATCGTCGAACAGATGGTGGGTCGGACTCGCGCCGCCGTAGGTTTCTTCACCGCCAATAACAACCATCTTTGGCAGGTCCTGTTCTGGGGGAGACTCCACTGGTACGGATGAAGCCAAGGAATCAAAGGTATAGGGCTAATTAACGGTCAGATTTGCGTACATGTCTGGAGTATTCGTTGAACATACAATCGATATTGCAGGCTCATGCTCGTCGTCAAGAGCATCGGGGAGAATCACATTGAGATAGTAGGGCGTAGGCGCAGCATGCTGAGACGATAAAGGAATTCCAGGTGCTTCGCCCTCTTTTGTAGTGTCTACTGATGGTATTTCGGGAGGTTTATTTACAGTACTTGCGGACGGAGAGGCGACCGAAGAAAGCGATTTTTCATGTTCTTGTAGCCTTGAGATAAGCGCACCCTTATTCCCTGATCTTCGCACATGAGACGCGTCTGTTAAACTTGGAGAATGACCGCAACAGAACATACGGTGATAAACCGCGACTCCGAGCTTCTTTTTTGAGGTCGGAAACCGCAAACTTGTCCCAGGATTTAGAGAGAAGAACAGCAGATACAAAGCTTCTGTGTGTCTGCGAAAGATTACGGACTGTAGGACTGCTCACGAAGCTGAGTGAACGCAGCATACTTTTTGAAAATTTAAACCGCAAGTTGAAGGTATTTCGGCAGGAAGTTATAAGTTACATAACACAGCGCGATTGACCGGCCCGAGTCACGGAACCAGTTTGTTTTTTTGGACTGCTCATTTCTGTGAGCAACGAGCAACGCATTTTAGTTTCCAGCTTATTACGAGACGAATAGTTGGGAGGTGTACTTTCATCCTGTTAATTTGTGGACGTTATCAAGTTGCATCTCTGGCACTGGAATCAATTTGATTGTTTCCGATAAACGTCTTGCCTCGTGGATTCCTGTTGGCCATTCAACCATTTATCACTCCTTGCTCCCTAACAGCACTGGTCACCTTATAATAATCATTCTTCCGCTTGAACATGCTTCTTTCTCCGACGTAAGCCTTCCTCCTTGCCATATATCTCAACTCGGGTTTAATGCTTTCCCTGAACCCCAGAGGATCCAACGCCAGCCTAACATCTCCTTCCTTTTGGAATAAATTTAAATCAAAAAATAAGGAGCCTGATTTGCGTGAAAAACAGGCACATATGGCCCTCACAAGGTCCCGATTGCTCACTCTCGCCTTTGGTGAGATGGAAACGATACGAACGGCGAGTTGGCTACTTTTTCGTCCTGTTCTCGAATCTGAAACGATGTCGTCTAGCTTCCAAACTCTTTTGCGGTGAGCATCTGTGATTCCTTGTCTCTCAATCATTTTCATCTCCTTCGCCATTTCAGGAGCTCGAACAGGCAGCAAGGGATTGGGCCCGGCCACCACCAGATGCCGTATTCAGTCTACGGGTACCCGTTGAATATGCATCCATCCATGCTGCAGTGTGTACATTTCCTAAATGCATGTCGGCGTGATTTTCTGATCTTCGTGAAAGCGTCTGGTAGCCGGTCCCTACATCTATGTAAGGATTGCACTCGAGGAGTGATTAGCCACTTTGCCGATAATTCTTTTAGCTTACCAGCGAGGATTCGTTCCAAATAGCGGCCATGGGTGCTCAAGGTCTTCGAGTTGAAATTGTTAGTGATGCGCCGCCGCCTCCTGACGAACCTCCGTAAGTCTCGATATTCATTCTAACATCCCCTACGCTGATATTTTGTGAGTAGACCACCTCCGTGTGTATCACCTTCATGACTTCTGATGCAGCGATCTCAACCCTCATATCATCTTAGACCGCCACCAGTTTTGGAAATGCCTGCTACTTTCAATTTGGAGCTTGTACCTGGCCAACATGTAGCGCTTGATACAACCGTCACCTCCGACGAACTCGACATGGCAAGAATGGAAGATGGAACTACTGTCGATGGAATGTTCTGGGGAAAACTCGATATAGTTCACAACGGCGACGACCACAGAATGGAATTCAGCGGTACGCGGCTGACAAATCAACAAGACTACTCTCCCGATTTCATGTTTGACTCGAGAGTGATGACCAAACTGGCTGTAGCCGCCAAACCAACGGCGGCAAGATGTAATCTGAGCATTCTCGCACCAGAAATGACTTATTGCGACGTGACCTTGATGTTCTCGCCATTATGGAAGCTGGGGACTACCTGGCCCCCAGCAAGTCTAGCAGATAACAAAGTCAGGTATTTTCTTCGGGTTCATCCTGGAGGTGCCCTCGAACATTTTGAAAGTGAGGTAGTTTCAAACGCCTTGTATTATGAAGCAATGTAAGCTATTCCTCATAGAATTGACATTGCTTCTAACGCAAATGGCACCTATTTATTTCAGACCAGACGCTGGTATGCTTGAACCCGAGGATGTAATTGGACCCCGCAATGGATACGCAATGTCATTTCGGGACTTTATTCCTCATTTAATCAACGTGCTCGACCAACTGGGTCTGTCCTTATACGCCCGAACTAATTTCATCAAGTTCGTACCCTTTTAACTCTGACTGGGCAATGTGTGACCTGGTTTATGATTTTCATTCAGCAACAATATTGCCTCTTTCGCCGCGCACAAGAACATCGCTTATCGATTTATGAGTCCAAGCAAGATCGCTGCGGCCGTGGATATCACCATTACATCTGAACCATGTATATTTACGCGTCTATTTCTCATCTTCCGAGGCCTTAACGACGATGAGGTCGGGATTTTTGCAGGTGCCGGGGAAAAAGAGGCTAATACTGTGAATTGGCGAGAAGTTGTCGCTTGGTCGGAGGAATCGAAGGACCCAACTATGTTTCGAGTCCTTGAAACGAGCGTGTTAGAAGTGTCATGATGCGCGTTCTTAAATTATTTTTGGCAGTCCCTATGCTGACCTTTCTTGCGATTTTAATGCCATATCTCTTATAGTTCTATCATATACGAAGCCCTGTTTCGGGCTGCCTTTTTTTTGCTCTCAAATCCTGTAGCCTTTGAATTTGTATACTTGTCCTTGTCCAAATGCCTGTTTGAGCAGGGTATCGATAGACTCCAATTTTACTTCGCCTCTACCTAACTTCATATCGCATTATCCGTTGCCATTGGAATCATCAAGTTAAAGTCTTTTGTAGTTTTACGCCCTAAATTAACCACTGCCGGACAGAGGTTCAGGACGTCTACTTGTCCTTATCCTGGCAAGCCTTCCGATCTTTGACGATCTCCCACCATCTAGGTTCCCCAAATTAGTATATTTCCATGTATAGGATACGACTGGTATTGGGTATTTTCACCCAAATGTCAGTGATCCTAGGGAACAGAGAAATATTTCGGTCCTTACCCCTCTTTTGACTCGGGCCTGCTTTGGAAGAGCTGGAATTCCTTGGGTTCGATTATGCTCATATAGGCACCTTCAACTATCACTTGTTACCTTGCAATTGGCAATGTCTTTACAAGTAGGTCCCTTAGGTCTTATCCAAGTCATGGTCATCTTGTCAGAAACACCTCGAATGCAAGTCGTGACCTTGAGCATCGGTATGGGTTGGGCCATTAGCTTGCCTATGGTCCAACTGAGCAATGTGCACAGGATGCAACCGATATTCTCATCACTTCCTGAAATGTGGGAGTTCGAGCCGGAGCCGGAGCCTCCACTGTTGTTCCAGTACAGTCGCAGTGATTTCGCAACGTCCGCTCATTGGACTTTTCCTGAATAATCTAGAGGTGTTAGACTTTCCAAACGAGCGGCGTCAACTGAAGTGCTGTTGCTATTACCCCACCCCATATTTCGACGGGGAGATAAACGGTACTCATTAAAAGGGTCACGGTCTCAACAGCCTCTAAAACACTCACATCTGTTTAGTTTGACCCCTTCTCCTTTCCGTCATGGCCTCATCTCCAAAGCGTCCAGGTCCCGATGTATCCCACCTTCTTTAGTCCCTCCATTACTATTGCGACCCTGATCGCCTTCTCCAAGTCGAAGAGCCGAAACCGAACATCTTCAACACTAATATAACGCTTGCAACATTCTGTTCCGACATAGACTATCATTCACTGATTTGGAGCTCAACGCTCTACGCGCTCTCAAACGATTCGAACTGAAGCTCGGGTTGAAAGTGTTCAAACTGGGCCTGGTTTATTAGATACAGGGCTTACTTTTCTCGAGTTCCAATGGTTCGATGAAAACATTTTGCTCGCTAGGAACCACTCGGGGGTCCTTAACTAATTTGTATTATGAGTCTTTGAAAGCAATACCTTGCTCAACAGTGTAATAAGATTGTTTTCAGCATAGAGCCTTATCGTTCTGCATCGTCTCTCGTATTCAACCGATTAAGGCTCCCAAACTCACATCGAACGCCTCACTCCGTATAGGCATCTCAGGTGTATGAAACGGATTCTGCATCACTTTCTCTGCATAGGTGGAGTAAATCTTTTGAAGAAGTACGTCGATAGTCGACGCAGGCTCGGCTGGAGAGGTTAAGAGTATGAATTTTGTCCCTGTGACGCGAAACGGGTGAGTCGGAGCGAAAAGAAAAATAGTCAGTCACGGATACATGTACCTGTAAGTGTCAGTAGGATATTGATTTTGAATGTTTCGCCTTCGATGACTTGTGCGCCTGAACTTTGACCTGGAATGGGGGAAAGTCGGGAGGTAATGGCATGGATACCGTGCAACGTTCCGGCTAGGACGAGATATTCATTTGAAGTTAATTGTGCAAGGCCGTCTATGTCGAGGTGTAAGTAATCTGCTAAGTTTCTCATGGTAACATGCCTGCAAAGTTCCGTTGGTAAACTAATCCACCAGCTTTGTTAATCACCTGTGGAATATCGTGAATTGTGTAATCTCTCAGAACAAGCAGAAACCAACCCAGAGCCCGAAGATCGCCATGCAGGTTGATGTTACAGGGATTAATCCTATTGTCGCTTACATTCCGAGGCTCTCAGTCAGTCAGATGATAACGCACCAACGTAGAAATGGCTTCCAAAAGGACTGTATACGAAACCGCAGAAGTGACTAAGATTCGTCACGGATGAATCACGAGACCCGCGGGACCTTCACTCTATCTTACTCAGACCGCGACCTACTAAGTACCTACGATGGCCAAATTATCTGCATAGTATGAGTTATTCTCACTTAGACTCAATGAATGCTCATCTATGGACTGGCTACAGCGAACGGGAGCGCGAAGCTAACATTGCCCGCAATCGAGCTCTACTCGAACAACTCGAACTGAAACAAGCTGTCGAGGGGCTCGGTTTCCCGGAAAAGCAGGCACCTCAGAAGACAAAAGCAAAGCCCGTACAACCTGCAAAGAAGGTGAAAAAGGAGGCTGATGCACCAAGACGGCAGTCGGCGCGTCTTAGGAGTGCTGCAACCCTTGATCCAAATGAGAGTCCTTCGAAGAAGAGGAAACGCGAGGTATGATATGTATTGAAGCTTCCAGAAACACTGGTGGTGCTTCAGATACTCGCTTAGAATTCTTACGCAAACATTCCAGGCAGAAGAACAGGAGCGTCTCGCGAAAGAAGCTGAAGAACGAATTGAAGCGCAGGAGCGCGAACGGCTTGCAAAAAAACCACGACACGATGATTTAAACCTTATCGCTCTCACGGACGAAGACACTGCTGCAGTTGCATCTTTATCGACCGAGCTACAGAACATTGCCCAGATTCGAACCAGGCGTCCAGCTGATCCCGAGGCTTTCGTATTCGACGAAGACTCTGAAGACCAAGCACAGGTTGAGGAACTACGCGGAAAGCTCCAATCCTTGAAGGTGGTTGCGAGAGCCAAGGTCACAGAAAATCGCGTATATAGTGCTGCGTATCATCCTGAGCCCGCAAAGGATTTGATCTTCTTTGGAGGTCAGTGGTGGTACTATTCATATCATAGACATTAGCTGGAGAGCCCATGTAGACAAGCACGGGCAGTTAGGCATATGGGATGCCAGAGCTCCACAGGACGATGAAGACGAGTCCAACGCGGAGACCCAAGAAAACGGCAAATACTGGCGATTGCAAGTCCATTGGCCAGCAACTTCCCAGTCGGTATGTAATTATCCAGCCTAGATTCGCTCTCGTTTCACCTGGTTCATGCGAACAGTCAATTTCTTCTGTGAAAATAAACCCTATCGATTCGCATACAGTAGGTGGTCGAATACGCATGTCCCTGTTGTAACAGGACCGTGTCTGAAGAACAACAAATAGGTCTACACAAGTGCATACGACTGTACCATTCGCGCGCTATCATTCACCTCTGGAGTTTCTCGTGAAATATTCACGAATGATGAGACGCTGATTTCTGGCATGGATGTTGTGTCCAGTGGACACGAAATGTGGATATCAGATGCTGCCGGTGGTATTACC
Organism: Lentinula boryana; assembly: GCA_027886635.1. Classification (NCBI taxonomy): domain Eukaryota; kingdom Fungi; phylum Basidiomycota; class Agaricomycetes; order Agaricales; family Omphalotaceae; genus Lentinula; species Lentinula boryana. The sequence continues at coordinate 12,698 of MU790544.1, forward strand.
CACCTTGATCTTCGACAAGATAAATCCAAAGGGAAGTGGTACCAATTGTCGGATCAGAAAATTGGCAGCGTCAGCGTCAATCCTAGTCGGGAGAATTTTCTATTGACCGCGAGCAACAGCAAAGAGTTAAGGTATGCAACTACGTTTGTTTCATGATCCCCTTATTGATTTTCATCGGAATATCAGGATATGGGATACGCGCAAGTTACAATCCATGATTACAGACTTATCCTTGGATGCATCAACCACGGAGTTTAATTCAGAAATTGTCACCAGATTTCGTGATTCAAAAGAGGGCGCGGGATGCCTTCGTGGAGAATGGCGGCACGATAGATCCGTGAGCTCAGCGTATTGGGATCCTAGAGGTAGGGGTATCGTCAGCACGAGCTATGATGATGCTATCAGGAGTAAGTCAAGGATTGACTTTACTCAGTTCATCTGCTCAGCCTTTTTTAGTTTGGGATATCCATTCTCCTGCTTTCGAGAGTCCCAAGCCTTTCCCTTCAGCTAGGCCGTTATGTCGCATCTCGCACAATTGTCAAACGGTATATACGACCTCATCTTTTCTTTGATTGATATCACCAACATGTTTGTACGGCAGGGCAAATGGCTCACAATTCTTCGAGCTCAATGGAATCCAAATCCAGATGTCTACCCTCATTTCACAGTGAGTTCAACTTTCTAGGCTTTTAGTCCGCTGCACAATCAATGTTACCAAATCAGATTGCCAACATGAACCATTCAGTTGATATCATCTCTTGCAAGGTGCGTGTTTTGTAGTACATCGAATTCACAGACTCTTGATAACTTGTCGACCAGGGAGAACGCATTGCCAGATTATCGGACTCCTCAAAGTAAGTCAACACATATGCTCGGCTTCGCACGGTTTTGAGGCTGATAATCCTCTCTGACTCAGAATTACCGCCGTTCAAGCAGTAACTTGTTCACATCCGTCCGTTGTGGAACGGGCTGCTACCGGGAACGCAAGTGGTAGATGCGTTCTGTGGGCTCCTGAGGCTTGAGGATGTATCAACATTTTTTCCTCTATTTGAATCTAATATTAATACATGGGTCGGCGGGGACACTTTCATATATCTATATAAGCTTGAATCAAGAAAAGCCTTGGCCGGGATTCTGGCTTTTTATGGCTCAATGGCGGTTTGTAAAATCTGTGTATCAATGTCTGGTGATAATTTAAATAACGAATTGAGATAACTGTCGGCTACCGTAAGTAAGATCTAAAATAACGAATGGACATTCTCGAGTTTTATGGCTTAGTCTCATCTGAGCTGGATTTAATATCCTGCAATCTGCTCTTGATTTCAAGTCTCCTCTGTTCACCATGCTGAGTTGCTTCGAGCCTGGCTCGAGTGAGATTCTGGACCGCATCATTGTGTTGCTTAATGTGTCTCGGGAACAGGATCAGCCCTGGGAACACACCAATTATGATGGACTTTTGAGGGAGGCCTGGATCAGACGTTACACAAGGAACGACGGAATCAGCATACCACTATCCCGAAGCCTAGAATCATATGATCCTTCCATCTGTGGTCTGCGTTACTATTCCACTCGTATCGTGGTTCGTAACCTTTAGCAACATTAGGCCCTCGGTTTCGATATTGCTGATGCTTGTGGAAGATATTCTTTCGTCTTGCAATCTCGTCAGCATATTCATCGAACAGGTGAGCGTTCTTGAGCCCAATTTTGTCTCCCTTTCTCAAGGAGTCATAGGCCGCCCTTATGGCTTGAAAGCGAGCATGTCGCTTGGAATGAGGAATTAGTCGACAAGCAGGTGAATCAGGATGATACAAGCGAACGAGGTCGTAGTCTAGTGCAAGGTTAGAGATGACTTCTTGACCATTGTACACAGCGTTCACTAACACCTTTCCTTTATTTGTTGTTGGCTACATCCATATGGGAGATGAAATATCTCGTACGGAGAGGGCATCGGGTGAATGGGAAAAGGAAAGTCAGGAGTAGAGTTTGATGAAATACCGCGTATGCACGATAAGCTTGAGGAATGTATCTGGGAAGACACGAGTCGCCAGCATCGCAGTTGAAGGGTATGCATTTAACAAGACCGTTTTCGTGGAGCCAAAGAGAGCAGACACAAAGAGAAGATAAGATAAGTTCAACAGATAAAGTGTCACGGTCGCAGAGATCACGCAATTTTGGCCGCCGGCAGAACTGTGCATTTTTTTCCTTTCTTTAACCACCACCTCTTTTTTTTTATATAGACATGGTATGGTCCTTCAACTTGGTCTTGCTGAAATATATCATCTTATCGTCGATTTTAGAGCTACAACAGTTATGGCGGAGGCAGTCATGGAGGAGGCAGCTATGGAGGTGGAGGTGGAGGTGGAGGTGGGGGCTGGGGCGACGACAGAATGGGCAACCTGGGTGGTGGTTTGCGCTCGGTCGATTGGAACCATACAAAACTCGAACACTTTGAGAAAAACTTTTACGTCGAGGACAAACGAGTTTCTTCTCAAACCGACAGAGAAATAGAGGAATTTAGACGAACCAAGGAGATTCGAGCAAGTGTTTTCTTGCACAGATCTTCAAAGTTTAATTTCTAATTCAACTCATCCGTCTTGTAGATTCAAGGCCGCAATGTTCCAAGACCTGTCACATCATTTGAAGAAGTAGGATTTCCAGAATATTTGATGAAAACCATTCGTGCCCAAGGTTTTTCTGCACCCACTGCCATCCAATGTCAAGCTTGGCCCATGGCTCTCAGTGGTCGTGACATGGTAGCTATTGCACAAACAGGAAGTGGGAAAACTATTTCTTTCGCTCTTCCAGCTATGCTGCATATCAATGCGTGAGTCGCGTGCTCCGTCCAGAACGCAACGTGTTACCAATCTATTTTTTTCTAACAGGCAACCACTCCTCGCACCAGGAGATGGGCCTATTGCACTAGTTTTAGCTCCTACTCGAGAGCTTGCTGTTCAGATCCAACAAGAATGTTCTAAATTCGGGTATAATTCCTTCACACTCATTGATTTCTTATTCTCATCAGCGTCTTGCCAGCAACAATTCACGCATACGTAACACTGCAATCTACGGAGGTGCACCCAAGGGTCCTCAAATCCGGGATCTTCAGCGTGGAGTGGAGATCGTAATTGCCACCCCTGGTCGTCTCATCGACATGCTCGAAACCCAAAAGACCAATTTACGTCGGGTGACTTACCTTGTAATGGATGAAGCCGATCGTATGCTTGATATGGGTTTTGAACCACAGATCAGAAAAATAGGTTTGTTTGCATGTCATCTTTTTGAACAATGCCTTTCCGAACGAAGAAAAAAGTTTCGCAGATTAGACCTGATAGACAAACCTTGATGTTCAGTGCGACATGGCCAAAAGACGTGCAAAAGCTGGCTAGCGTAAGCACTCCCTTATGGTTTGTATGAAAAATCCTGACCTGTGTTTGTGATGTAGGACTTCCTCACAGATATGATTCAATGCAACATTGGTTCTATGGAACTCACCGCCAACCACAATATTACTCAGGTATTTCCATTTGATTGCCCGTAATGCACGTTTGTCTGACGTCTTGACGAAAGATCGTCGATGTTTGCAGCGACTTTGAAAAGCGCAACAAGATGATTACCCATTTGGAGAAGATTAGCTCCGAAAATGCCAAGGTCCTTATATTCGTTGCAACCAAGAGAGTAGCAGATGATATCACAAAGTACCTGAGGCAAGACGGATGGCCTGCACTTGCTATACACGGCGATAAGGAGCAGTATGTACTCGTCCACCCTTTTACCTATCAGTCCATTCAATAACTTAACAGGCGTGAACGTGATTGGGTACTCGGTGAATTCAAGGCCGGTCGCTCACCAATCTTGATTGCAACAGATGTAGCGTCTCGTGGGCTTGGTACGTTTCTATTATTCATGTTGCAAGCGCTGTGTTCTTCTATGCTGTGGTCATTTATGTGTTCGTCGGTTTTACTTGACGTCCTCATAGCTGGTGGTTTCATCAGCGGCACTGCAGTGGCTTCTCAATGTCTATGGTGTCACTTTCAATATCTCGGGGTGCGTATCGAAAGCAAGAACAGGCGATAATGAACCGGATTGAAGAGCAAGATGACAATCCATTTTTCTAACCTTTCCACCATGGTACTCTCAGCGCTCATGTTAGCGTTCTTGGGTTCAGCCAAGCGAACATTCTCCACGTTCTTGTCTTGGTTTGGTACGGTTACGGACTCTGGTTTTGTGATCGCTCCTCTTGTCTAAAATCCGTGTGCAACATCTTCCTGCTTCTGGCTTTCGGACTCGACCGCCTTCAATATAATGCGGTTGAGCCATTCCTGGGACCTGTTATGACATTTTGCAGTTGAGAAGTATTCATTTTCTTCATGAACGAAGCGCTTGTATATTCTGCTCTATTTGGCTTTATATTGACTCTTGTATGCTCTTCTATGTTGCTCTTCCTCTCCGTGTGTGGTTTGCTCCTTTGCCTGGCGATTCTGTTGGCTGTCACTTTCTTCAGACGTCAAGGATGTAGGATATGTGATTGTAAGTTTCCGCCTGTGTTCTATTCGGTATGCTTTATTCATCGTTCATTTCAGAATTATGATTTCCCAAATAATTGCGAAGACTATATTCATCGTATCGGACGAACTGGACGCGCTGGCATGACAGGAACATCTTACACCTACTTCACAACTGACAATGCCAAACAAGCTCGCGAACTGGTTGCCATTCTCAAGGAAGCCAAAGCGAACGTACCTCCTCAACTGGAAGAGATGACCATGTTTGGTGGTGGTGGCCGGAGTAAGTTGAACCTTGTACTTCTTCGTTTGGCTTGTCCTTACCTGATTCAAATCTGTAGGCCGTTATGGCAGTGGCGGCGGCGGAGGAGGTCGTGGCGGCCGAGGCGGTGGCTATCGTGGTGGAGGTGGCAGAGGTGGAGGTGGAGGTGGAGGTGGGCGCTGGGGTGGTGGAGGAGGAGATAATGGATACGGTAGTCGGAACGATCGTTGGTGAAGGGGTATGCCATGATCTTGGGTCCCGCTGACATTTTGCTTGTTTGGGATTCGCACCCATCGCGCTCATTTTAACTTTGCGTTCGCTTGTTACAATGTCCAACAGGGCATACAGACGTAGCTTTTACATAGATCACTTGGACCTGTTGAGGCCAAGGTAATTTCTAGTGTCGATTCATTTTATTAACACGATTGTACTGTGTTACTGTGAATGTTAATACAAGGAGTGTTCAGTGATACATGTCGTCAAAATCTTCCTCCGTGGTGGACACTAAATGTGAAGGCATTTCGGAAAATGTTTCTTTAGAAGCTGCCTGCTTTCTAGCATTCTCAGTTTCTATTTCATGTCTCATTTCCCACATCTCATCATCGTTGTCCACACCGACGGTGACAGTGTTACTAGCACCTTTCGAAGATGCAGATAATCCTGTAGACGCGGTTGTCGAGGTCAAACTTCGGCTGTCCATAGTTTCTTCGAGTGCAAGCCAGCCCTCGATATCATCATCTATATCCATGAAATCCACTCCTCCTTTAGAAAATGGCTGCGTATTTCCGTTTTCATTTCCATTCGCTGAATTGCGTGTTGGGGCTGTTGCCTGACGAGTTTCGTTTGCCTGTTCCTTTTCCATCTCCTTCCAGAGTTCCTCCATGTCTTGATCGTCTAATCCGTCCCCGGCATTCGACGGTGCTGCAGAAGAAGGCGGGCGCGTAGGTGGAGAGGAAGAGGACGCGTAGGCTGCCGCGTCGGATTCAGGTGCTACGGATGACCTAACACCAACTTCTTCTGGAATGTTATGGGTTATTGGACCGTCGTCTGCGTTATCATCAACGACCTCATCTTCAGTTTCAGGATGTGCCTTTCCGTGAGCTTCGTCGCGCCACATGCTCAGCTTATTCTGTCAAAAGACTTTCCAATCAGTATAAGCTCATTAAACAGAGGACGGGGTGCGCACATGCATTAGCTTGGAGTGAGATAGCCTCTCCACGCGGTCCACAGTATCCTTAAACTGTGATTTAGGATACATCCGATGTGTCCAGTACTGATATATTTGCAGCAATCGATTGAGGTCCGTAGCCTGGAAACGCGTCTCGAAATCACAGAAAACAAAAAGTGTAAACCACGGACGATATACCTCGTGTCCCTTTCCCTTAATTCTAAAATGTTTCGTGTCTTCTATCAGTTGAGGAAAGCCCGTCGGCCCCACTAATCTTGCCTCGTCTAATCTCATAGGTTTCCTTCTCTCCTTTTCTCCATCGTCTTTTCTTTTTCCTTTCTTGGTTTTCGCGTCATCGTCAATGTCTGGGGGAGGAGGAGAGCTGCTCAGGATTTGGTGCCGAGGAACTTTTACTTTTGCCTTCTTCTGTGCCTCGCGTTCGAAATTATCATAGTCCGTTTCCCTATTTCGCGCAAGAGGGACGTAGTCAAAGTTTAGATCATCTCCGACCACGCTGTTAAATATATCTTCGACCTCTTGATGCGCAAGAGGAACTTTTTCCTTCTCCTTTTCATGGCCCCCGTTCAAGTCTTCGTCTTCGTCGTGTTCTGGCAGGAACAGAGTTTGGCTAGAACTAGACGATGCAGCAGAGGCCGAGGTAGAAGGACGAGAAATAACTTCAACGTCGTTGTCGTCGTCAAAGATGTCCATTAATCGCGTTCACAAAGAGTATAAACAAGAAAAGAGTTCGACATTCACGCGTTCAACGCGTCGCGATTGAAGTTTACCGGCCCGGAAAGCCGCAACTCTGATCATGGCGGCAACGAGCGACTTGCAAGTTCCTGTCGTGGAGGATGGAATCCGATACTGGACTGATCAGCCTGCAAGCGTAGACGGCGTTTTGGGTCAGTCTGCTATCTCATAAGCTCTTCATCAACTTATATATATCTAGGTGGCTATGGGACTGGTGTATCTAACCAGTTTCTCAACATTGAAAAAAAAGACTGATTATTCTTTCCTAGTCTCTGCCTCGTGTAGACGCGCTTGGATCGCGTCTGTTTTTGCTTCATTTGTATCCTGAGCTCTGCACTGTGCCATCAGCACTAAAGCCCTTGGAACCACAGACTGTATCCCAACCGATCCGTGCATTAGATGTCGGAGCAGGAGTAGGACGTGTTACTTCCGATGTCCTTCTCCATCTTGTCAACGATGTCTGCCTTCTAGAGCCTGTAACTCCTTTCATACAAGAAGCTCTTCGAAATGCGCGCAAAAGTGCTGCTGTCACGTCTTCGACGCCGACTCGCGGCGGATATGCCATCCACTGGCCTGGTCTCGCTGATTTGACCAAGAGTGTCACTTTTTTGCAAGGTACTTTGCAAGCTTTTGATCCAACACATCCTCTTGTCAGTCTTGATTCCTCCTCTTCTGTCACTTTTCTCGACCGAATTGGGAGCCGTCCGAATCCTGGCGACCCATTATCTGACATCGACTCTCGATTCGACGTAATCTGGTGCCAGTGGTGTCTCGGGCATTTGAGCGACAGCGACCTAGTTGCTTTCCTCAAACGAAGTCACGCTGCTCTTCGGAATCAGGGAATGGACGGTCACTGCGGCAAGAGCTTGATTATAGTGAAAGAAAATGTCTGCTCAGATGCAGAAGATGGTGGACCAAGGACAGTATTCGATGAACAAGATTCTAGCTTCACGAGGTAACTGCAACAATATGCATGTGTAAACTCAAGCTAAGTTGCTGACCGATGTCAATAGATCTGATATGGCTTGGAAGGCTGCATTTCGAGAAGCAGGTCTTCGACTCGTGAAAGAGCAGGTGCAAGAGGGTCTACCAGACGGTTTATATGTTGTGAAAATGTGAGTTCATTTGATCCATCCCAAGTATCAGTCAAGTACTAGAGAACTCAACTTGAAATGGATCAGGTATGCCATGAAATGAAAAGCTTATTTGCAGCCTGCGCGCTTACTTTACGCATAAGTACGTTTATAGTAAATTGTTGCAAGCTAAGAATATAATAGTTGTTCGTCGTTGTCGACGTCGGCCCATAGAAAATTGCCTGAAAATGTGAAAATGGCGTCACGCGACAAGTAAATTTTGGGGAACCCGGTTCCGTGGCCGCGCCCAGCCGCGCCCCCCAGTCTTGTCTTGCGGATTACTCTACTTACCTACAGGGTATTACGCCGGTTCCCAGGTTCAAACGCGCAGCCCTGTTGCTCTTCCTCCTTCTCTTGCTGCCATCAGTGCTCATGCAGATAACCCGCAATGCCAGTCTAACCCAAATGTCGATCCGTATTCGTCCGAATCCACGGCTATCTGCATGGTCAGCTGCGGCCAGGTCCATTGCCTCCAGTTCCCCGGCTTCTCTTTTCCGAAACTCACTGCAACCGGTTGCTCATGACGAAGCTCAGTCTGATTCTAAGAATGTCCGTATGTTGCGCATGATAATGTTTGGCAAGCCCGGAGCGGGGAAGGGTACATTAAGTGGACGTCTGGTCAAGAAATACGATATTTTATCGCTTTCTACCGGTGATTTGTTGAGGATGCACATACAAGACAAGTAAGTATATGAACAGATCTAGTTGCGAAATGAATGGCTGAGCATTATTCTAGGACAGAAATTGGACGAATGGCCAAGGAGATCGTCGCACATGGGGGACTTGTCCCAGACGAACTGATGTTGCAGGTCGTTACCAGCAAACTTGACCATCTGCATAATAAACATTGGATCCTGGATGGCTTTCCTCGTACTCTTGCCCAGGGAGAGCTCCTAAATACACATCTCAAGTATGTTGGAACCACACTGTCAATCGTGTTCTTATTAGTCATTGATAAACTATTTTAGTAAGCAAAATACACCGTTAAGCTTGGTTGTTAACCTTGACGTTCCGGACGACATTATCCTCAGTCGAATTTCGGACCGTTGGGTGCACCTACCTTCCGGTCGTGTGTATAATTTGTCCTATAATCCACCCAAGGTCGAAGGATTTGACGACGAGACCGGCGAACCTCTCACGAAGAGACCTGATGACAATCCTGTATGTGTATAGTTCAATGTCTTCACTAATCAACCGGTTTTCTAACACACGACATTGCCAAACGCAGGAAATCTTTGCACGCCGTCTCGAAAAGTTCTACTCGACTACCTCACCCTTACTAGATTTTTATGCTCGTCTGTCCCAAACCCGTATCTCACCTCCTCCGCATCGACATCCTCACCAGCACCCACATCAACTTGCTTTCCACACGAAGCCACCGCATCGCCTAATGGTGCAATCAATATCTGGGACTACGTCAGATGAAATATGGCCTCAGCTGGAAAGAGTGCTGAAAGATGCTTTTCCTGGGTTGAAGGAGAGGGTGGATAGTGCAGATATCAGGAGGAAGCATAGTTTAAGCGATGCTATTGCTGCAGCCTCGGTGGCTGCTAGTATGCCATCGAAATAAAAATCTTAATCTTCTTTTGTGTCCTGTGTTTATTCGGAAATCCTTTCATGCTATGCTCCAATCAACAAATCTAGGCTACTGTTGGATATAAGCTCTTGTAGCCTCTCGACTTTTACCAGCAAACGCTTCCATATAAGCTACACACATCCATCTTGCTGATTTCGTACCAGTGTATGTGCATTGACTGACACGTGCAATCGACCTTGATCTCTTACTCTCACCATCTTCGGTGTTCATGTCCTTTGAACTTTTTCGACAGGGTCTCGAGGAAGCAAAGGGTCGTACTTCGACGTTTGTATGTATCATCTTTCGCCGACAACGAGTAATATATAGCTAATTTTGATAGTGATTCCGCTCATACATATCTACTTATCCATTCGGAAGAAGCCCACTAGTGATGCGTTATTTTCAACTTGGTGGTTACCGTACAACTGGACCTCGGTGGTGAGTGGAGCTCGATACTCTGAGAAGATGATGATAGCTTTGAGGGGATCGGAACTGCCGCGGTCGCATTGCTATTTTCTGTGTCTGTCGATAACGGAGAGAATGACGAACTTCTATGCCACCTCTTGACAATTCCATAATTTTCTAAACAATTGGTTCTCGCTTTCTTTTCTGCTCTTTTCCTCCAGGGATAATGTCTTCCGGGTACATAATGGACAAAACTCGTACTATGATCAGAAAGTTACCGCCCAGAAAGTATTCGATGGGCTCAATGTGTCTGTCTCGAGCTCAAAAGTGGCCAAAGACGAAGCCAAGCCTGAGGTTCCGCCGCACTATGATCCAGGCGGAGAAGAGGAAGAGATAATACTAACGCTTGGAATCCTTCCTTCCGGCGCGTCTGTTCTCCTTCTTACCCCTACGCAGATCAATCAATTATGCTCCCATTGGCGCTTTCGCTTCCCTTCCCTACACGAAGCGCAGCATTCATCCACATTTGAATCACTATCCCCAATCGAATTCGATGACATTGATTCACTGGCGACCAAGTTGCGCTCACTAGCTCCAAAGCCAAAGAGTACCAGAGATACGTCTCGAGACAACAAGGGCTTCTGTCACTCACCCGATGCGAAGGAAGGTAGCAAACGTGGTCTGTTTGAGAATGCTCGACTGCTTAGACAGCTCGCGATGGGACGAATTTCACCGCCTCCTCCGCTTCCGGCGTCATCAGCTTCCACAATTCACGATCCCTATGCCCAGTTTTCAGTTCCTCAGAATTTCTATGAAGCAATCTTACCAAGGATCCACGTGGCGGCATTCGCGCACACGCTCTGGGCTGCTGATAAACGGCACACACAAGACAGACGTCGCAGTCCAGATCTACTTGATGTAGCCTGGGCAAGATCCAAACATGACATTCGTGATTTGCGGGCTTCCGTTGATGACGATACGTGCGGGCAACAAGTGAATTTTGGTTGGAATGCATTCAAGGCTCAGCCAGGGATGACCAGGAAGGCGTTTCCCAGGTCAACGGTACAAGCTCAGAAGGATCCCAACTTTGGGTCATGGATCCTTCAAAAGCTACTGCAGCCGTGCTTGTCTTCAGCATCGATTGTCCGTCCGGATTCTATGACAGATGGAGAGTCCGCAAGTAGTGTTTTGAACGCAGAGCACCTCATTCTTCTTGTATACGATGAACCAGCCACTCGCGCTATATTCCTTGCCGATGGTGTTGACCTTCTTTCCGGTGTCTTTGGTCCCGATTCAAACCCCAGTGGCACGAGTAGAGATGGAAGCGGGACATACAGGTGGAAATGGATAAATGACCTCGATGCAGGATTGAAACTTCTGTTGAGAGATGTGAGCAAACATTCCTTTTTCAAGATCTGGTCTTTTGATTCATCTTCAGGACTCGTATGGAAATCTCGAGCACACGGTCGATACTTATCGCGATGCGCTAAGAACGAACCAGCGACCATCTGACAACCTTTACAAGTACCATTACAACTCAGGCAGCAACAGATATACCGACAGAACATCTCCCTATTCATCTACATCATCGATCTATGCTTCGCGCTCGTCAACACCTTACTCGTCTTCGGCTGCTATAGCTCCTTCGTTCTCTCTTGATCCTCGACGTCACTCGTATGGCCACGTTCATGACCCGGACTCCAAGTACGATGATCGAAACAGATATCGCTCGCCATCTCGTGCCAGTGAACGATATAGTGACCGCGACGATCGCAACCAGAGTGGGCACGGAAAACGCGGACTCGAGACCAAACAAGAATACCCGGACCATGACCACAGGCCACTGAAGAAGCCGAAAAGCGAGCCCAGAGACGACCGTCTTCGGAGGGGAGATCGCGATGATGATCATGGAGATGACATTATTTCGGAGGCAGAGAACATAGTCAAATCTGAACCGAACGGAGAAGAGTCTTTCGTAAAGAAGGAAGAAAGTGGTTCTCAAATCAAAGCTGAATTTCAAGAAAACGCCGCCTGCAGCACAACTGACGGAGGAAACACACTTTCTTCCGCCTCTACTGGTGAACCAAATGAACAGCCACCGCAGCCATCTCACTTACAGCCACGGCCCGAGATTCAAATCCATGTTATTGACCTAAAAACACTTTTCCACTCCTCCACTGGCTCTCAGATTGGTGCGGAGAGTGTACAAGCAATGGCACGGGAACTTCAATTGGATTCAGGCGGAGTATTGCTTTCCGGTATGTTGCTGGAGAAAGAGTTTGGCTCCGGGTGGGATGCAGCGTATGCTCTTTATCGTCTATCTCGTAGTTGTCCATACTAACACTCTTCACCTAGACTTATGCTCAGCATCTTTCAAACTTTTATAGACGGGCGGACGGTCGATGAACAAAGAGCTACCGCCGCTTCACGAAGAGACGTAGCAAAGGAGGAAGAGATTATATTGCAAAAACAAAAAGAGGCGGAAAGAATTCAAAACCAGAGTATTCAACCTGGCTTGGACGATGATGTAGACCCTAACGATTTTAGAGGTCAGTCTGAGGAAGAGCAGAACACAAATTGGTTAGGTGATGAGTGGTCCGATTATGGGGAGAGCGACTGAATTGAAGCAGTAGCTGGTCTGGTTCAAATTTAAAGGCTTGGGATTTACCAAGGATCAACGCATATTTTTTGTTGCTTTACAATGCTTCGTGTGTTTTATAGCGTCTGTATGTAGTTACTAGTTACTCTAAGGCGTTAAATAATAGCGCCCAGACTTATCATGCACGTCGACACCTCGCCGGACCCAATGCGGATATACCGTGCAAAGCGAGACGCTTCGCATGTGTACGTGAAGAGTAAGTATAACATACTTGGATTTATCTCTAGCGGAACGTACGGAAGGGTATACAAAGCTGAAGATGCATCTGGCAATCTGCACGCGATAAAAAAGTTCAAGCCTGACAAGGAGGGAGACGTAGTGACTTACACAGGAATCAGCCAAAGTGCAATAAGAGAAATCGCGCTCAATCGAGAAATCAGCCACGAAAACATTGTTTCATTGAAGGAGGTCATTCTAGAGGACAAGTCAATCTACATGGTGTTTGAATATGCTGAACATGATTTTCTACAACTAATTCATCACCACTCACAAACCTTGCGTTGTCCAATTTCAATCCCGGTACTTAAATCCCTCATATACCAGCTTTTGAATGGTCTTGTCTATCTCCACTCTGCTCACATCCTTCATCGGGATTTGAAGCCGGCTAACATCCTCATCACATCCAAGGGCCAAGTCAAAATCGGTGACCTTGGTCTTGCTCGTCTTTCTGCACAGCCCCTGCAGCCACTGTTTGCTGGAGACAAAGTCGTGGTGACGATCTGGTACCGTGCCCCAGAACTACTGTTAGGTGCAAAGCATTACAACAACAGCATTGACTGTTGGGCTGTCGCCTGCGTTCTGGCTGAATTAGCCAGTCGAAGACCTATATTCAAAGGTGAAGAGGCAAAACCCGATTCGAAGAAGAATCTGCCGTTTCAGCGAGATCAGCTGTTGAAGATATTCGAAGTGTTAGGCAGCCCCAATGGTACGTGGAGCTTCACTTTTCTGTTTCTGTTTCCCTCTTTACAAACCTCTTCGCATTAAGAAAAGGATTGGCCTTCGATGACCCATCTTCCTGAATATACATCTCTCAAACGTCTCGATCCTTGTCCAAATCGTTTATTCGACTGGTGTCAATCATGCCTTCGTTCTCAAGCTGGATATGACCTGCTTCGGCAGTTATTCGTGTATGATCCAGATCGACGACTCAGCGCAAGAGAGGCTCTTGGGCATGCCTGGTTCAAGGAGGATCCATTGCCAACGACCAAGTAAGTTAAATTTTTGAACGAAACCTTTCATCGTTTTACTATTCATTCAAACATCCCCTTCATATTTTGCAGTGCGTTCGCCTCTGTCAATTCCAATCAGATACCCCCACACCGTCGAATAACCCAGGACGATGCTCCAAGCATGTCGATGACCATCCCATTTCAGCCTGGTCAATCGGGCAACGCTGGTGAGTAGGCTCTTGTTATACAACTCTCTCACGTTCCTGATTTTCGCTCATAGCCAATGCACCCGGTCCACCCTTTACGCAAGTCCTTTCTGGCTCTTCGCAACAGGCACAAGTTCAAGCAAAATCTGGTCACAGTCATCATACTGGAACCAATGGAAGTTTAGGAGATGTAGGGCATGGTACAACAAAGATAAGAAAGAAACCAAGGCTAGGCTAGAATTAGTTACCATTCACCGATAGTACTTGATGCACTCGAATGAATCTTTTCTTCCATTCTCCTTCATATCAATGTTTGAAGACACCATCTCAGGACATTCATGTCCGTCTCGAGCACACACACTGACATTGTCCATTCATATAGGTCAAACATCCATCATCCGTATGATAGCGCTAAGTCGATTTGTGTGCGGCCTGAAGAAATTGCTGATCTTCGGGCCACCAACCAATTAATTCTCTCATGCGCTTCACTCCCACTACTCCAGTAACATTGCTATTTCCCAACGCGATGGTAATTGCCTCCGCGACGTGGTCAACGTGTATCGGCGGTATTGACATCGCGTTCGCAATGCTATTCAATGAGGAGCCCAATGAAGTGTTCCTTGGAAGAGATAAATGCGGTGATAAAGCATTTCCGAGTTGATGTAGAATTTCCGAAGGTTTTGGTACCCCCTGAGGTATTTTACGATGTAGTGACGCGGACAGGTCAAATATTGCGGCTGCTGGTGTAGTCAAAGGGCGATAATGTGCGTGATATACAAGGCCTACGTGTAAAAGTCAGTAGATCCGAAAGGTGTTTATGCATAAGCTCAAATATAAGCATAAGTCGACAAAAGATGATTGAGATCCCTTGACAACCGTCATCAAACAGGCTCATGCAAAAAGCAAGGCGGATGAAATGAAAAAAAAAAGTAGACACGAGTTAGACACGTACTAGGCCGGATATACACGCCGCGGTATTGACTCGGAGACGTCGACAGCATAGCCTCAATACTCATCTCGGCCTCGCGTTTTGTTTCTACATATCTTGCTGGAATTAATGGTCGGAACACGTCCTCCGCAGAGATATAGACGAATGGTCTCGGCGACGGATATTGTTTTCCTTCCCCTGAACGCATGAACGCTTCACATACACGAAGAGCTACGTAACGCCACGGTTTGGTCATGAATAGAATTCAAAAAAGAATAGCGGACTTACCGCTGTCGCGATTTACATCCTCATAGCTCCCTTCAACACCGCGCTTCAGGGGATTTTGTAATCCGAAAACGCTGCTCAATGCACTTCCAATCACTTTCGTAACGTCTCCTTCTCTCAGTGCTTGCTTGTACTTGCCGCCGTCTTCAATTAGAGTTCCAAGCGTATGGACAATTCCATGAACGTCAGGTAACACATTCGAGAAAGTGGATGGGTTTTGTGCGGAGCCTTTGAGCCAAGTTACCTGTCACAAGACGCGTCATATGGCAATTGACGTTTATGGAGAGAGCGGCACACTTTAGACGTCCATGCGGGACTATGTCCTTTAGGAGTGGTGTATGGGCGTCCCGAGGAGCTGCAAGAAGTCGGTCAAAAGCTCGAATATAGACCGAGAAACAATGATATTAAACCTGACACTGGTAACCTGCATTCCCTTTGCCAATGCAGCACGACATATTGCCGAACCTATCCAAATTTTTTTTTTTTTCAAAAACCTCACAACAGAAACGTGCACTATTGACCCACCAATGAATCCATTTCCACCTATAACGAGTAATTTCTGAACAGATGGTGCAGCCATTAGGAGTCGAGTTTAACACGCCAGCGACACGAGTGAGGATGTATTTTAGGTGATTATGACACCAATAATGAAATTCAGATTGTTTGAACACAAGGAAGTTCTTCAAAGTGAGAGTATCAATGAAAGATGTTAATGCGAAGCCGCTGAACTGCCGCGAGACCCCTGTACTTCAATTCTGATGTGTTAGGACTGTTTGTGCACTTCAAACGTTCATCTCTCTAAGGGCGCGAAATATTCCGCAAATACGACATAATGCAGGCAGTAATCACACCTTTTCAATCACATCATACACCATATAAGGATTGATTGCGGGAAGAATACTCTAGTAAAACAGCCCAGAGGTCATAGGAAAAATTGATAACAATATGCAGATACAACAGACAGCTATGTAAGTGCAGCAAAGGATGACGCGACAAGAAATTTAAAAACAATGGCCGACTGCATGCGGCATCGGGAAGGGGGAGGACAAATGATACGCGGATCACCAGGATAAGAATCATGAACACTAGGTCGTAAGAATCTTGAGATCATAAACGTTGGCTATATGCATGTTATGCCGCATCGTCGTTGCCGTCCATAACTAGCCCCCCGAGTGTAGAAGGTCCCGTCAAGAGCCTTGGACAAAGAAAACAGAGTAAAAAATGAAAGGTGGGATGGGTGTTTAGTCGAAAAACCAAGTCACTGTCAAAAGCGTTAGAAACGTAGAGAGATAAGCAAAAAGTCCCCACCATCGAATTCACCCACACTCGTGTCGGTGAATGATTGGAAGAGTCCGACGGACATATCGAGGGAGTTCTGATTGTCGCCTAAAAATGATACGAATGAAGACTGATTGAAAGAACTTGAGCTAGACAAACTCACAAGTGGGGCAGTCGTCGGCAACCGTAGCTTGCACGGTCTGTAGGTAAATAGGTTAGATTCAATTCGAAAAAAGACTAATGCTGAGTCAGATTACCTTTCCCAAGCCGGTGATGGAGACCGTCTTGCCACAATACTGGGACGTTTCCCCCGAATTTCCGTAACGAGTCTGGTCTACAATACATGTCAAGCCAGGAACACTTCAATGTCATAGATGATTATTTTACCTAGTGCGACCTAGGAGAGCAAACATGAACATTCGTAAGGGGGAGGGGGGGGGGGGGGCAGAAGAAAATGATGACTTACAATGAAGTCACTGTCCGAGTGAACTTGTCCACAGGCACCAGCATTGCTATAGCTGACATCAATACCAAGCCAAACACGGTTGATGTCAAGGGGCTCACCCATTCTGGTAGAAAAATGTGGCACTGCAATGCGATGTTAGCGCTGTAACCAAGTCGAGCATTATGATTTGGTAACTTACTGTCCGCCGGTGAATACCTCGGACGAACCAGTCGAGGCATCAACAGATGTAGGAGTTGCCTGTGCACTAGAAGACGAGGTGGTAGTTTGGACGGCCTCTGGAGTTGAAGTGGGGGTTGATTCTGAGGAAGTTGTGGGCTCGAATGAGGAAGTTGACGTTGACGAGAAAGTTGTTTCGCTAGTAAAAGAGGAAGTGACCGATGGAGTGAAAGCAGCAGAACTGGAAGCTGAATCATCATCGTCGCCATCGTCACAGTCATCGGAGTCATCATCGTCGGAGTCGTCGCCGTTGTCTCCATCAGCAGGAGTAGTCACTGTGGATGTCGCCTCTGCGGCGCTTGCAGATGCGGAAGCCGAAGTCGAGGGAATGCAGTAGGATGGACGCGCGGTCTCAAGATTTTCGGTTGCCTTTTGATATCAGTTTAGGAGATTAAAAAAGAGAAAAAGAAAACTACGCAGAAATAGTACATACAAGCATTGGGTGGCAACACGCGTTGAAGAAAGTCGCATTGTTATGCTGATACTGGCATCCGATAGCAAGATACCTGGCATGATATGTCTGGTAGTCCTCTAGATAGCCGACAGCGTATGTCGAAGGAGTTTCTTTACGGGGTACCACGTAGCCAACAGCAGGGGCTGTGACAGCAGCAGAGAGAAGGACAAAGGTGGCGATGGAAAGGGCGTGCATCTTGGAAGTAAAGATGGTAAGTTGCAAAAGATGGTGGTTTGTGAAAGACGGATTGGTGAGCCTTTTAAAGGGCAGTGATGAAAGGAAAGTAAAGGGAGAACACGAGGAATTCGCGAAGAGTTCTGAGAAAAGGAAGTAAAAGAGCAACTGAGGCCTGGGAAAAAGTTTTTAGACTTCTTTATACAACACCTGCCGTAAGGGCATACCAAATTAGGCACCACTCACTTCTGACCACGATACCTCACGATACACCATGAGTGAGTTTCCGTCCACCGTAGGAGCTTTGTATCTCACAAATTTACTAGGCTACAACGAGAATCCTTTTGCCTCCTCGCATTCTCTCGATACGAATCCTTTTGAAGATCCAGCGCCATCACAGGCAGATGCCGCAAGACTAGAAAGCATCCGTCAGCGTGAAGCCGACTTGGAACGGTAGTTCTCTTTTTCCAAGGCTTTTAGAACCCACTTAGCGCCCCTACAGACGACAGCGCGAGCTAGACCAAAGAGAACAGCAACTCAAGCATCATGGAAAGAACAACTGGCCATTCTGTATTTATGTTCTTTCTGCTTCCTTCGTTCTACGTCTGATCCTCCGCAGTCTTCCCTCTCATTTACCACGATATCTCTGTGGAGATTCCAGAAGCCTCAAGACCTTTGATAACTCGGCTCTACCAGCTCTGGCTTGTACTCTTGGGAACCCTCATTCTCAACTTGATTGCTTGTATCTTCATCCTCATAGCTGGATCCTCAGATGGTGGAAGAGATGTAGGCGCGGCTATCGGGTATGTATATACTCTTTCACACCTCATTTCTAGCCCAGGAATACCTTCTAACGCGTCGCGCATTTTTCATAGATACGTTTTCATCATCTCAATCACCTCTTTCCTGCTTTGGTATCGGTAGGTTTAGGTTTCATTCAGTACTCCATCATTCCGCGTTAATCTCATTGCTCTAGTCCCATTTACAATGGATACATGAAGGTAAGAAAAGCCCAGCCCGTTAATCAACCTTTCAGAGCTGTCTTACCTTCGTTGACGCTTCCTAGGAGCAAGCTCTGTATTACTGTAAGGTTCCTCTCCTCCCGAAGCCGACCGTTTCGTTGATCGTGTTCTCGAAGATTTCTATTTCTTCTTTTGTGGCTTCCATCTACTGTTCAGCGTGTACATGTGAGCTCATCCATGAGTCCCGATCCTCCTCCAAACTGACTTCGATCTGTTTGTTCAGGATTATCGGTGTTCCTAGGTATCTGACATTAGTCGTTTTCCGAGGCGATTTGTTAGCTCACCTCGGCCTCCCTCCTCTAGTACCGGATCAGCGGGTCTCATACAGACCATCCAGATGTTCGCCAACCATCACTGGGTTGCTGCTATCCTCGGTCTTGTCGCCACTGTTGGTTGGACTCTACAGGGGCTGGGAAATGCATATTACTATCGTCAAGTGAGCTTCTCATGTCGTTTTTTCGCTCCGACGTCCGTTAACCTCCTATACAGATTTATGCTCACCATACTGCTGCGGGCCACACGATGGAGAAGGTGAACTCACGAGTGTTCATCTCAGCTATAGCTTCTAGGCCACTAATCTTTAATCATTTTAGGCCAAAACTGAGTTGGCTTCTCATGGGGCGAAAGCTTACTTTACACGAGGATGAATTGTTGTTCTATGTACCAGTTCTGTAACTATCTGTACGGACGAACATTACTCGTTAATCTTTATACGTTCAGCAAATGTAGAGCCACAGGTTGGCTGCAGGTGGGTGTTTCGTCAGGTGTGAGAACATGTTGGCGATCAACGGTCTGTTTCTCCGAGGTGTGGAAATATTGTGGAGACTATCCTTCAACGTTGACGTCGTCCATCGCCATCACAAATATTTTATCCTAACTTCCATATATTGTGGGCCATGGCAGCCTTAGTAGCACCATCAGCGACCAGAGTCCTGCTGCTTTTGGAATTGTTACCCCTAACAACCGCTTTCAGCTGGACTTTCCAATCTGCACCGGCTCAATGCCAAAATCTTTCTATCTCTATCTCTGGAAGCGGGACTCCTCCTTACAATGTCCTCATCATTCCCTCCGGCTCGACACCTTTCACCAACGGCACAGAAGTTCGAAAAATCATTAGCAAGCAGTTTTCGTCGAATTCAGTCAGCTTTGAACTGGCTTATCCGGCGGAAAGTCAATTGGTAGCAGTGGTGAGTTTTTTTTCTGATGGTATAGAAGTTCGAAAGTTCATATATCTGTATTTAGGTCAGTGATGCAACTGGTTTTGGCTCTGGAGGTGCCAGTGCCGAAGCCGAAGTCGTCTCTTCATCCGATAGCAGCTGCATAGACGCTAGTCAGTCTGTTAGTCCCAACTGGTTCTTGAATCTCGACCCGTCCAATCAGCTTGTCCAATGTGAGTAGCGATTCTACTTTGCATGGTACGATTCATGAGTTTGTGCAGGCACGGCCACGCGAGTATGGTGGACCCAAAGCGATGTTTCCGGGTATGACTCTATTGCTCGAACACAAGTGTTTTCTAATTCTATGCTTCCCAGGACACCCTCCTTTTTTGGGATCATTCCTGGTGGCGACGCATTCGTCATTCCTGAAAGCAATGTCAACACAACATCCGATACTGGCACCGGTTTCTCGTGGACACCTAATCTTCGCGAGGGAACGACAATTCATATCGTTGGCAATGATAATAATGGGAATGGCACAGGTGGTAGTTCGCGTCTTACGGTTGGGCAAAATCTCCAGAACGATAATTCCTGCTTGAACAGCAATAGTCCAAGTTCGACGGCTGGGACTCCAGCTGGTGGATCTTACCCCACGGATACAAGCGGAGATTCGACTGGCGGCTCTAGCTCCAGTAGCAAGTAAGGCCTTCTCTTTATATTGATATTCATTATGCGTACTCATGTTTCCAGTACGAATGTTGGGGCAATCGTGGGGGGTGTAGTTGGCGGTGTTCTCGGACTTCTCGCGCTTCTCCTGGTCTTCTACTTTATTCGTCGTCGAGCCAAGCAGAATCGCCAGAGTAACGAGAAGCCTGTAGATCTACTTCAAGCTGATGAAGGTGACGAGCGTCCCAATAGGCCGGGCCAGCCTCCAGAATACTATCATCCGGATCCATTCATCGTTCCCGATCCTACCGTTGATGAATCTTCTGCAAGCGCGAGTGGAAGGCCATTGAGCTCTAGCGAGCGGCCGACTAGCAGGAGCGGCACTCCAGACATCGCTTCCACATCTACAGGCACTAGAAAAACTGGAGCTCCGCGAACACTCCGCCCGGTGAATATCATTCAGCACGACGATGCCGGTCCCAGCGAAGCTGGTGGAAATAAGGAGGATGAGGCTGAGACTATCGAGCTGCCTCCTGCCTACACGAACATTAGGAAATAATGACTCTAGTTCCTGTTCCCCTGCTTTCTTGTCTATCTTGTCTATTGTGTCGCATGCTACGCTTTATCTTTAGGCAGTACTTGAACGTTCACGCACTGCATCTTCACTTGTAATTACTTGGATACCACGTTTTCTTTCTTGCAAAAACGTAACTTATTTAGATAATCCTCAACTTCCATTGATAGTATCAAGTGAAACGAAAACAACACCGCCACAAGTCACCATGCCGTGAGTCCGTGGGAAAGTTGTTGCTTTGATGTAAAAGGCGAGCTCAAACTGATTTCTTCATCCACCATCATCTAAAGGTATACCGCCTGTCACTTTCTTGATATGCTCGAAATCTTGCTCATTTCTCTGCCAGTTAAAAAGACTCTTAAAAACTATATAAAAAACCTTTTTCATAAACAAGCGGTTGTTTGTTGCTCTCCTGTGTGAGTTCTTATCCGAATAAAATCGACGCCTGCAAACTAAACGTTTTATGTAGTCGAAAAAAAGTTCATAAAGCAGTAACGACCTCCCCAATTCTTGAAAAAAACAATCCGCACATCCAAAAAAACATATAACACAATGTCAGCACCCGTTGTAGCTGAAGTTCCTGCCCCTCCTGCCGTCGAAGCTGTTGGTGTAGCTGCCGCTGCTCCTCCCCCAATGCCGGCGATTGCTCCTGCCCCCACTTACGCGCCTCAAGGCTCGACTGCCTCTACCCCTAGCGCCTCCCTTTACGTCGGAGAACTTGACCCCACCGTCACCGAGGCTATGCTTTTCGAAATCTTCAATATGATTGGGCCTGTGGCCAGGTATGTTCTGATCTTCGTCATCAAGAATCATGCCACTCACAAATAATGCAGTATCCGTGTTTGCCGCGATGCAGTTACCCGTCGTTCGCTTGGCTACGCATATGTCAACTACCTCAATACCAGTGACGGTAGGTCCTGCAAGTATCTACGCATATATTAATAAACGAATTGTATCTTGTCAGGTGAACGTGCTCTTGAACAGTTGAACTACTCTCTCATCAAGAACCGTGCATGGTGCGTCGTTTATGTTGTATCCTTTCACTCCTATATATAATTGTCTTCTATATGTAGCCGCATCATGTGGTCTCAACGTGATCCCGCCCTCCGCAAGACGGGTCAGGGCAACGTCTTCATCAAGAATCTTGACGAGCAAATCGACAACAAGGTACTGCATTGCTTCTCCCCTTGTGCCTCGAATACTCAATTAGCATCGCCACAATTTTAGGCTCTTCATGACACCTTTGCGGCGTTTGGGAATGTTCTTTCCTGCAAAGTTGCCACTGACGATCAAGGTCGCTCTAAGGGCTATGGGTTCGTTCACTACGAGACCGCGGAAGCTGCTGAAAGCGCCATTAAGGCTGTCAATGCTATGCTTTTGAACGATAAGAAGGTTTACGTTGGTCATCATATCTCTCGGAAGGTCAACATTATCTCAAACTAATTCCGCTCTCGTTACTAAAGCTATAGTATGCAGGAACGTCAATCCAAACTTGACGAAATGAAGGCACAGTTCACTAACCTCTATGTCAAGAATTTGGATCCGGAAGTTACTGAAGAACAGTTCCGCAACCTCTTCGAGACATACGGCAAAGTTACCTCCGCCATCATCCAATTCGACGACGAAGGAAATAGCCGAGGCTTTGGGTTCGTCAACTACGACTCTCATGAAGATGCTCAAAAGGCGGTTGATGCCCTGCATGACACCGAACACAACGGTCGTAAACTCTTTGTGTCTCGTGCCCAGAAAAAGGCTGAGCGCGAGGAAGAACTGCGCAAATCATACGAGCAAGCTAAGATGGAGAAGCTCTCGAAGTATCAGGGTGTCAACCTCTACATCAAAAACTTGGAGGATCATGTCGATGACGACAAACTGCGCGCAGAGTTCGAGCCTTTTGGTAGCATCACTAGTTGCAAGGTGATGCGCGATGAAAAAGGAACCTCCAAAGGATTTGGTTTTGTTTGCTTCTCTTCTCCTGACGAGGCAACGAAGGCTGTCGCGGAAATGAACAACAAGATGATCGGTTCGAAACCATTGTATGTTTCTCTTGCTCAACGCCGTGATGTCAGGCGTCAGCAACTTGAGAGCCAGATCGCTCAGCGCAACCAAATCAGAATGCAACAGGCTGCTGCTGCTGGTATGCCTGGAGGTTACCTCAATGGACCGATGTACTACCCTCCTGGTCCTGGATTCCCTCCTCAAGGCCGTGGTATGATGGGATACGGTCCGGGAATGATGCCTCCGCGCCCTCGTTACCCCAACAATGGTCAGGTCGCTGGTTTGCCCATTCCTGCTCCTTATCAACAACCCCCTCAAGGATATGGCATGCCTGGCTATCCTGGTCGTGGTGGCCCTCGTCCTCCTGCTCCTCGTGGACCCCCTTCCCCCACTATGCAGAATGCTGCTCCCCGCCCCAACGGCAGTGCTCCTCCTAATGGTGCTCCTCGTGCACCTGTTCCTCAGGGTCAACCTCGTCCTGCTGGTGCACCCGCACCTGCACCTGCAGGTCGCTCTCCTCAAGGCCCGCAGCCTCAAGGGCCGACGCAGGGCTACAAGCTCAATCCTCAAACTCGTAATGCTCCTGGCGCTACTGCCCCCGTTCAAACTCCTGCTTCTGAGATCCCTCTCTTCAACCCTGCTTTGCTTGCTAACGCTAGCCCGATGGAGCAGAAGCAGATGCTGGGTGAACAGATATACATGAGGATTGCTGGGTATGTGTTGTAATGTCAATCGTCCCGCTTTCACAAATGACCGACATTTCTCGCTTTCAGATCCCAGCCTGAATTGGCAGGAAAGATTACCGGCATGCTTCTCGAGATGGACAATACCGAGCTTGTTCAACTTTTGGATACTCAAGAAGCCATGAACAACAAAGTCCAGGAGGCTCTTATCGTTCTCCAGGAGTATACTAAGGACGAGTAAGCACTTCATTGCGCTTATTCGGACATGTTGTTCTCGGTAATGTCTCTAGGATGGATATGATTCTCAGTTGAATTATCCATCTGTCCGTTCTTTTACTACGTCGAAATCACCCACCCCATGCCGTGTTCTGAAATTGTCTCGTTCATACCTGGTTGTTCATCTCACCCTTTGGGTTGATTCTGCTGCCGGTGTTCGGTCTTCCTTACTGGATGTCGCTGAGGGATCTTATAGGTCGTTCCTTTATGTTACTTAATGAAGGAATAGAGATGAACAATTGCTGCTTGAACCATGTTGGGAGTGTCTTAAAGTTCGCTCGAGCACAACTTCTTTATCTGACTGAAAGCAACGCAAATGCTACCTTGTTCACCGTATACCAGCAATGGCCAAGCACAGGTGTGTAATGGCCAATTGTCTGTCGCTGACAATCAAAATACAAATTAACCCAAATGTGAGGTAATTTCTTTCATTCCCTTGCACATTCATTCTCCATTCATCTTCTGCTTTTCCTCTATGGGCGAACAATTGAAAACGTTCCTGCCAGAGCTTTGACTTTTCGGCGCAGGTCAAGTATAAAACATTCCTGACACTTTATCTCTGTTGACCTCTTTCTCTTGCCCGACTACTCTTTTCTTCTATGAGCACATTGGCCACACTTCTCAGCGACTTAACTGAACCTGGTGAATGCACAACAGTTGTTCATTTCAATTTTCCGGGTGAAGGTCCTACACCATCAATCTGGTTTCATAGAACAATCCCTCTTCCACCTTTCGAAACACTCACAGGGCAAATCCTGTTTTTTCAAGATTGTTTGCAGGAAATGATATCTTTCTCTGGGTAAGAGTGGCATACTATTTACGAAAGAAAACATTTGACATTTCCTTGAAATAAGGATGTTACGAACTTTGCTTCGTGTTATTCCGAGTATACCTTTTGTGCCACCTACATGGGGACAAGATGGGAGGTTTTCAGTATCACATGTGCCAATGTTCGTCCTGGACGTTGGTGCTTCACGTTATCCAACCCATGCATTGTTCACGTTCTCCCCGGACGATCCGTCACGGATGAGCATGTATATAGTGCATTCTATCATCTTACAGATGTTTTGTCCTGCCTTGCACGCTTCCCTTCCGTTTTCCCCAACTTCAAGTGCCATCTATACTCCAACAACCCTCCCTCGCCTGATAATGGTTCCTGCTTACCCAATCTGTATTGCCTATCCAGAAGCTTTGGGAATTTTCCTACCTTACTTCTACGTTCGCGATACGCGATCTCTCGTATGTCAGTGCTTACCCTTGCTCGATTGGACCTCACAAGATCGTGACATATTCGTTGATCTGGATGATGAATCTTTTTTGGTGTCGCTTGGCTACTACCTCGCGCTAACGGTACCATACCAAACAATTGTCGAGTCTACTGTGAAGACGTACATGTTGTCAATATCTGCTTGGCAGTTGACTGTACTTGATACCAAGTTATGGAGAGTGCTTCGCTGTTGTTATGAGATATTGCTCAATGCTCTTGCATACACTACTGCGGGTCGTTCATTGAAGAGATTAGACCAGGAGATTGAAACGTCATAGAAGTACTCCGGAGGCGCTGTAGCTTACAAGATATAAATGTATGAGTAAATACGGAGGTGTCGGATTATTTTTGAGACTGAACCACATTTATTCGGTGTTTAACGACAATGACTACTCGTCAGCAGTTGGTGTGGTTTATCACAGGTGAGAACCACGATCCCAAGGATTAGTTTAGTATTGGTCAAATACTCACTGCCAAGAAGGCGCTACTTCAGAACAGGGATTTGGAGCTCATTTAGTCTCGAATGCACTCTCGCGAGGTGATCTTGTCATTGCCACCGGAAGATCTCAAGAAAAACTAGACAAAATCCTCGAAAAACACGAAAATACAGAGAATCTTCGAGTTCTACAGCTTGACGTTACCTCCAATACGACCACCGTGAGGGATGTGGTCAACCAAGCGGTAGGTTTCTGGGGACGTATCGACGTTGCAGTCAATAATGCTGGTAATGGAGAATTGGGTCTTATAGAAGAAACTGAGTGGGTCTATACTAGAATGTCATTGATCATATCACTGATTGGATTCTGTTCTTCCAAAGTACTTCGGCGATCCGTCATCAGTTTGAGACGAATCTGTTTGGACCTGTAGAAGTCGTCAAAGCCATACTGCCTCATATGAGGTCCAGGAGAAGTGGAACGATAGTCTTTCTAGGCAGCAGGTCCGTCTGGATAGGTGAAACTCCAGGTCTAGGTATATATACTTTCTTCCCGATGCCAGTTGGAACAATTCGACTCATTTCACGTGTCTATTTCGCAGCTCATTACTCTGCTTCAAAGGCCGCTATGCATGGTAAGGACTAATACAACGCTCAGAAATCATGTTATCAATATACGCTTGCATCACAGCCATAGCAGAAGGTCTTGCCTCAGAGGTTTCTCATTTAGGCATCCGAGTCTTACTCCTCGCTCCCGGAGCCTTTCGCACCAACATATACGCTTCCAGTCCGTTCCATCAAGAGAACTCGATCCCTGACTACGACGGCCTACGAGCAGCTTGCATTCAACGCTTCACAGGGATAGCTGGTCATGAACCCGGGGATCCCGTAAAGGCCATGCAGATTCTTGTCGATGTGGTGAGAGGCGAAGGTGTTGCGGTAGGCAAGAAATGGCCAGAACCTGGAACGTCGCTGCTTCTGGGAAACGACGCGGAGCGGGACCTTTATAAGAGATTCGACAAATTGAAGGCTGCAGTATTGGAATGGGCAGATGTTGTTAGGGGTATGTGGTATCCTATTAACGCGAATTGATGTAGGTGTAGGGCTATTGCTAGCGAGTACTATGTTGAGTAAACAGACGGAATTCACATTGTAGAGAAGGATTACACAAAATTATTACAATACGAATACCTATCGTCAACAGTCCAGACATCATATCGTTAAGAGCTCGTATATCCAAATGAAGGAACCAGTAAAAATTGAATCAAGGTCCATAGCGCGAATAAAAATATAGCGGTTAGATTTCAGTAATAGTCATGTTCTGAGCAATCCTAGCTGGGATATGGAAGAAACAAAGAAGGGGCGGTCAGCTTGGGACTATCGAAAGATGATACGAAAACAACAATGGACGTCCAAAAAAAAAGAGTCAGATCAAAACTACATCGCTTCATCAATCCCTCCAGTAATCGATCCTTGCCTACTTCCAGGTCGACTCGAAGGACGAACAGGTGCAGGCAGCTCACCCCACGAAACACGTTTGCTCTGCTTCTGCGTTCCAGCACTAGTAGGAGGCGAAGTTATATGCGGCGCGCCATACGTATTCACCAACGACGACGCAGAGTTAGCAAACGCCGATGGTGGAGCGGATGAGTTCAGGTTAAGTAGGGGAGGAAGAGTCAACGAAGGATTTCGTGGACTTGGCGTTTTGGGTTGACGTTCAAGCCAATTTCTAGGTTGTGTTGAGAGAGGGGAAGATACAAACGTGTTATCAAGTGAGGTGGATGAATCGTTTTGTGCATACGCGAGGATAGATCGAGGTGGTTCTGGATTGGAAAGAGTTTTTGTGAGTGGACTAGATTTTTTCGGAGTGGTGGAGCCTATAGACGAACCGCTCGCACCTCTGACATGGTTGTCAGAGACGGTTGCTGCTGTACCGGAAGCACCAGGAACAACAGAAGGAGCAGCCCCGGGCGGGAGACCACTGGCATTAGTGGAGGCATTTGGTCCCATTACCTGATCAACAATACTGACCAGTTCCGAATCTTTGCTGAGCTCTCGAGCTGGAACAAAAGGATCCACAAACTGTGTTCCATGATTAGGCGGAGGCCAAACGCCTTCTTCGTGGAACATGGAACCCGAATCTGAAGCTCGGGCACGATAGAGTGTCGGCGCAGTATTGTATGGGTAATTAACATTCTGACTGTTTTGTGCTGGACCCGATAGCGAAGCTACACTACCTGCACCGACGGATGGTTGTGGAGAATGTGTACTGATGGCCCTTTCTCGCATATGTACACCGGTCATCTCGTCTCTGTATTCTTCATCGTCATCAAATTCTCCATCAAGTAGCCCTACTCCCCCTGCACCTCTACCTTCCTTGACCCTTCGTGTCAGAGCCTCAATGAATCCTAGCTTCCTGTTCCTTCTCCGGCGCCAGCAAAAGAGGGATACCAGGACAGCGAGTAGGATCAGAAACAAAACGCTACCGACGGCTGAGCCTGCAATCACGGCTGTGCGGGCGGCAGTCGACTTTGAATTGGGCAATTGGGACGATAATGAAGACGGGACGGTTAATGTGCTAACGCTACCATCCGGCTCTGTCGTAATGATGGTCACAAAGGTTACAGAAGACTGGCTGGAAGTGTCGGAGCTACTTGAGGCGAATGAAGTGATGGTTGATGACGATGAGCTCGACGTATCACTTTGAGATGTTGAAGTATTAGTAGAAGAAGACTGGAAAGACGTTGAAGAATCGGTAGACGAGGAACCAGTACTGGTTAGAGTTTGACCCGATGTCGTTGTGCTCGAACTCGAGCTAGATGTCTGCGATGTTGATGTTGTCGACGACGAGTCAGAGGTTGTCGATGGCGGTTGTGTTGTGATAGATGGCGATGTTGTAGTTAACGAAGGAGTTGGGGAAGAAGTTGAAGAGGTTGAACTTGGAGAAGATTCATTGTTTAGATACAACGAATTTCTGTGTGAAATTACTTACCTCGAAGAAGGAGACCCACTCTGAGTTGAGTCTCCAGCTCCGTTCCCGTCTGCGCTGGTAGCTGAGGCCTGCCCGCTGACTGCTGTATCCCCAGTATCCGTCACAGAATTTCCAACCGAAATCCCTGTATCGCCATCACCATCGTCGCTCAGTCCTGCTGAGGCGCCCACAGCGTTTGGATCAAAAGCCTATAACTCAGGTTCAGCTGATTATATTACAAAAAGCTAAACGGCAACTGACAGTTTGTCGAGGCCTATATTGAAGGTATTCGCGACCAAGACTTGGTGGAGGAGTGATTATTGGCTCTGGGATTTGCATTATTCCTTGTTGTTATGAAGAGAACCGCGTCGTTAGCAGAAGTATAAGTATGTTATGCACGGACTGTTTGCGCCGAGTGACATCACACAGCCATCGCGATCTGTAATTTCTCTATTTCCTTTTATAGCGCTGACTCAGCCGAGGGCGGGCCGCCGGAACCATGCAACAACGAGTACATAGCAGAAGATATTGTCTGATAGTGATACACGTTTGAGACCATGATGAAGCTTTAGTATTCACAATGTTGTATAGAACTAACATGACTTCGACAGGTTGAGGATAGGTACGGTAAACCATTAGAATTTTCACAAAACGTGTTGCACATGCAACGATGTATTTCTCCTAGCATACACCAATCTGGGATTATATTCTGTACGAAATTGCTGTAGAGTCGGGACAAATGACATCTCTCCATCTTCACACGCATGCAACGTCCAATCGTAAGCCAATTCACTCTGGTCCCATCGAGCGCGGTACAATCCTCCCTGTAGACTTTGTCGACGGGTAGATATCGTCCATCCCAGGCATCCATCAAGTGTCGATCCCTCTTGAAAGCTTGACTAGTGATCATATCGTAAACGATGTTGTGGGAGGCCAACCAGCAACAGAGAAAGGAGTGTATTTTTGAAGAAGAGTGGTTAACCCATATCCTCAAACGGTTGGCTGAATCCATCCAGGATAAGGTAGCTAATTGTTCTTGTGATGTTCAGTGGAGAAACACTGACAATGAAAAGGCTGAACTTCTGCAAACGTATCGGTATGGGGAGTTGTCTCAACAGCTTGCAGGAGAGCTACTCCTGATCGTTGACATGATCATACACGAGTATATCACCGCACCTAGCTCTCGAAGGAAAGAAATGCTATGCCATCTTGAGGGCAGATTGTCAGAATTGTTCGCGTATGTCTCCTGTTGCACTATTTGAATATTTTTCACTCCATTCCCATATCAGGACAATGACCAGATGCGAACAGCTGGTCAACCTCTTAAATGGCAGAAATAAACTTGTGGCATTCACCATGAGTATATCTGATCACAAGAAAGTCAAAATACTGTACCAGGAAGTAAAAATAAGGGGGGAAGATATAGAGGTTCGTCTTGAATAAGTAGTGTGATGCATTTCTCACCCAAAGCACACAACACAGAGAGGAATAACTCGGCTCAAGACATTCTGGCCAGAATGTAGATACCATGTGCCTGGAGCCAATGACAATCAGTCCGGACAAAATGCAGAAACAAGCAATCGAGACTCACCGTCACCTGTGGGCCCAGCGGTGATTCCATCATCATCGACGGCACTATCAGATCGTTCATCGCCAATATACACAATCACACCGACGCATACTATGTCCCATGCTGTAGTCAACGACTCCGCGTTCAACAGCGTTGGGGGCCATATGTACAACACAACTGTGAGCGATCATTCACGGTGGGAAGGGCTCATTTTCGAAAGAACAGTGATCCACAACCTTGAAGTTCATTACCATGGAGGGCTTCGAGGTGAACAAAGATGAGTGCAAATGTACGTCGAATCAACCGGCACAGGAAGCTATGATGGGAAATAGTTTGATGTCGAAGGCGTTCGAAATAATCGATTAGTCTTATTGTTCATATTCTCAATAAAGATACTCACTACACTAAGATGTTCTAGCCAAAAGGTTGTACTCGGTCGATGAATGGCTGGGTGTTCCTGATCAGCGAGAAAACGTAGTAATGTGCGAGACGGAAAGGGTGTCCTTGAGGGAAGTGTTTGAGGATCTGATATTCTTTTGACGGGCCCGAGCCTTGTAAGTTGATATTTGGAGTCCTCGCACACCGTAGCACTCAATGCACGGGGAAGGAAAAGGATGTGTGGAGTGATTTTCGCCCTAGAACTTATAGTCGGTAGAATTTTAGCACCGAGATATCGGTGAATTTTTGGCACCGACATTGCTATCTTACCGAACCGAACCGGACCGCTCTGATCTGCCGGGTTGGGTTGGCTTTCTTCCTGTTTGAATGACTGCTTGGTTGAACGACTCCTGTTGAAAGCCAAGGTCTGCGAAGGCGGTATCCGTCGATGAGCTCAAGCCGTCTGACAATATTGAAGACGTCCAGCCGAAGCTGCACGTGTCTATGTGATATTCAACACAACAGTATATGCACAATGTTGACGGGTAATGATTTCTTGTTTTTTACTCCGTCACTCCATTCTAGCAAACCCGAGTTCTGTTTTCCATCTTAAAGACCTACCGACATTCACTGCGGGATCATCGTACTTATATCTCGTTGAATCTCTATCTTCAAGCTTGCTCGTTCGAGTCTTTGATAGTGGAGCAAGTGTCCATGCAACTAGACTCCAGAGAATCATTGAACTCACAACTGCTTTCTACTCGTGCTAACTATTCTTCACGATGCACTCGGTGAAATTGGATTGAAACGCATCTCAATTGGTTTGTGTGCCATCTGGGATGCTATTGTCATAAAGATTTATTCTACTACAGACTTATGGAAACCACACATTGCCAGGACGCTTCCGGCATGATGCTACAACTGTCATTACCACGAAGCATCTCTGTTCCCAGCTTTGCCCCGCCTATCGCATGCAACCGAGAAAAACGACAACCGTTACGACGTAACCACCAGCCAACAGAGTTTTACATCACACTTTACTTCGATACGACACTTGTACACCCACTCTTGGTTCCAAAAATGACTGCATGCGGAGGTTGAAATAACACACACTCTCTCTCATCAAGCAACCGTTTTGCCTGCACAGTTTCAGCAATGCAGGACTGTTCTCCTCCGCAATCTGAGAGTCGAGACAATGGAATACGTCTTCCTGACCCCTGTCTCCAACAAAATAGCATCAGGCATTAGCTCCCTTCCCTTCAGTACCACCCCAAGTCACGGCCAACACTCGTGCCAAGGCCAAGCCTCCACCTCCGCTTCCTCCTATAATGATAATTGGGATTCTAAGCTAGATATGACCGCACCTTGTAGTATCTCAAGAAAAGGTTATGATGATGATTATCGTATTGTATAGCATTCTGTCTACACTCACTGATGTACAAATCTAAGAACATTCTCCTCACCTGATCACGTTCCTTTAAACAACTCTGGAAACAGAACACCCATAATTTGATCCAACAGCAACATAATAAGATGAACGTTACACTCCCTACTCTCCAGAGGTTCTAACGCTGTTGATATAGTGTCCGATGGATTCGGACCCAGGAGAAGGGGAGCGAGTGCTAATTCATACAGTCAGAGACAAAGATATCAGCGAAGAGCCAACAACAGTCGCTCACCGTCACCATCAAGAAATTCGACCAGTCTCCTCCTGGTCTCAGCTTGCTCTTCCGCAGTTGGGTCTATCGGTGGTGGAGCAGGATATCCGTTAGGAAACAGCGTGTGTTTGGCAGTGCGTGTAATGTTCTGCATTAGGGAGATGGAAAGTGTACGTGTCAAAAGGTATGGAAGGAACCTATAAATAGTCAAAATGAGTAACAGATCCATGGATGATTTTTTTTGCAGAAAAGAGCTCACTTGTCAAGCCATCGACCGGCCACGCCCTGGCTCGTCGCCATTCCGACAGTACTGAGGATTGTGTTGCTCGCGAAACGGGTGTTTGTGGTGAATATTTCTGCCAGCATGAGAAGAGAACAGGTAGCGTGATCATGAGGGTAGTCCGTATCATGATATTCTTCTTCTGACGAAGATGGGTCTCCGGATGATGAATCAAGAGAAGACGATGATATGGAGGGTTTGAGGGAAGAAGCAGAACGGTTGGAAGACGTTCGAGATATCAAGAGTGGGTCGGTCTCGACTGGTAGAGAAGGTGGAGGAGGGTTATGTAATAATGGGTCTAGGGTATACGTAGGAGCTGTTTCGATGATGCTAGAGTGCTGGTTGACCTCCCTGATAGTGACAATGAGCTGTCTATAAGCATGCACTAGCGCCAAACAAACACCAGAGATAGATTGTATCATGGTCAGGACAAACACAAGAAGTGTATGCATAGAGAATCCATTCGAATGTGAGACAGCGACTTTAGGTTTCGTCGACGGGATATTCATTAACTGCTGTAAGATCATCTTCTCTATGAACCACGGCTGGGTGATCTTGCCCAATATATCCTGGACGACTATCTTGACAATGATCTCGCGGACAATGAGTCGCTCTGCTTCGGGATCCCAATCCTCCTTGGGTAAACAAGTCTTCAATATATGGTCAACCAAGAACCGGACATAATCCAAGTCAATTTCGCCTCCTGGTTTGACTGCCATATGCGACTGGCTTGCATGAAACAGTGTTGGAATGGAAAGGGCACCACCGGCTGCATAAGACGATGTCAGCTTGCTTTGAGCAAGCCGAAAATCACGATAATGTTGCGTGATCACAGTAGGAACATTCCTGAACACCAATTCTGCTAAATCTCCTCTTTGACGCGCTTTGGCTAATCGATCCTCGAGCGTTCGAAAGACATGAGTGAGAATACCTGTTATGATAGGCAGAAACTCTTTGTCGTATCGCGTGATTTTAGTCCACCAAGGCTGGACGAAAGCTCGGAGTGCAAGTGCGATGAAGTCGTATAATTCGGCGTTGAATTCTGGTGAGATGGATGGATTGAGGAATAATGGTGGAAGTTCAAAGGATGAAGCTAGAGTTGTGGGGAACAGAAGCCGTTTGGATAGCGGCACAGATCTGTTCGCTGTATGACTTGAGTTGCCATTTGAGGCCACCGAAGAAGCGACATGACGGCGGTTTGGCATTAGCTTCCGTGGGAATGAAAGGGCGCTCATGCACAGAACACAAACAAGCCTAAACAAGCGCGCCGCGAGTCGGAGTATGCGTACTACTACTACGACCAGCAGGATGTAGGCTACATGTGTCTTTCAGTCATGATCAAAGTTATGTACGTCGAATAGTTGCTGGAATATCAAACATCACTCCTTTTACGCAAACGGGCTCATGTTCATCAGCAAAACCCATAGTGCCTTGCCAGTACTGCACACAAATTTTGTGATGAAGATCAGGAAGAAATTAGAACTTTCTGCATTGCAAAATGACCAAGAGACGAACGTTCTAGCATTCACAGCAGATTGAGAGAGATTCTGTATGAACGCAACAACACCGAATGGTATATCGAACTCATAGTCGGTCCCATAACCGACCGATAGAATCATTAATACCGTCGAGTAAAGTTTGGACATGTCCCCACATTTCCTCTGTCACCATGGACATTTCTTTTCCAGCATCAACGACGATCCACTTTCCTTGGCCGGCACCCGCAGTTACTTCCCCTCCAATTTCTTGAAACACGCTTCTCACTCGTTTCTGCATGTCTGCCTTTTCATACCGCTCTTCGCCGTAGCCACCTCGGGTAAGAGCAATCTCCGGAGAAACGTCGAGGAAGAGTGTCAAATCTGGTGATGGAAGAGCAGCATCCGGAGCACGAGCCCAGTGCAAAGATATCGGTGGAAGCTTCCCGGGTGTTTGCGATGTAGTTGGAGGAGAAGATTGGGACGGAAGGCTTTTCGCGACAGAAAATGCTATTCCAGAAAATGCATATCGATCACAGAGGACAATTTTGCCTTGTTCCAGCGAGGAGATGATTGTTGAGCTGATCAATCGCGTTGTAACGTGGATCAACGCGTGTTGCAGGGTGAGCGAGGCGATAAAGCAGTCAGATATAGTACAATCGTCAAAATCAGATGTATGATTAATACGAGAGTAAAACACTAACGCAAGTTCCCAACGATTTGCGGAAAACAACAAATGTACGACATGATCATCCAAGTCGGACTGCGAGCGTAGATACGCGTCGATCATTTTGCCAATAGGAGTGGAGCGGTCTAATGCAACTTCAGCAACTGAAATCTGATAGTCGTGGTACAGAAAACAAAGGAAAATCAGAAGGAAAAGTAAAGAACGAAACCTCAGATAAAACTGACCTGGAAATTTAACACAGATCACCTCTTTTCCGGCTTCCTGGATGCGTTGACGCAAGATATCCGTTTGCGTCGTCTTTCCTGAACGATCAAGCCCCTCTACAACAACGAAGGCACCGCGCCGTGTCATTTTGCAATATCACAAATCAAGAAAGAGTCCGATTTAGTAAGTTGTAAGGTCAAAGCTGTAAATTTCAATCCCACGCCCATCAAAGAGTCTTTTCATTGACCTTAATGTCAACCAGCAAGTGAAAAGGTCAGATAAAATACTACCATATAAGTTGCCGCAGTATATTAAGCGGTGGCTCAAGCCTCTAAGACTCCGTACTTATTTGGCCTTACTAAAGCTTATATAGCCATTCTTTTGCGAAATTTCGATGGATTAGTGCTAGCAGCTTCGAGTCTCTACTTTCAACCAATGGTCATTTCCTTGCATTAAATTGGCTTATGATTTCTACTTCAAGAACTCACCTTTCACCCTTTCAACTTATCTTGCTTTAAGCAATGAACTCTAACGGTGTTATTCGTTATTTTGTATTACAGTCACGGTCTTTCCTCCATCTTCAGATCTCTTCAGAGGCATTATACCTTACTTCCCTATTAAAAATTTCTACCTTGCTTCCATCCAACTCCCGTGGACCCTTGAAATAACTTCTTCTTCTTCTTCTTCTTCTTCTTCTTTCGGAGTCGGTGAAGCTCCAATGTCCGAATCCATGGTCTAACAACCCTGCTCTCTCTATCATGAGGCTCTTTGAGCTGCTGATGCTCTGAACTTTGAAAGCTGCCACAAGAGAACTGTCTCTACACTGTAATCGGCCATAGCCTATGCAATGAGGCTGGCCATGCTGTGTAGAGGGATGCTATTTTGTCGAACTGTGCACCTCTATGCTTCAGACTTCCATGACTGACCGATCGCTACGAATTTATAACTAGGGTCCGAGATCTGAGACGACTCGGCGTAGGAGGGAAAATGTACATATCTTCTTTATACGCGCCAAGGCAGTGGAGATGGCAGAGCCCGTAGATAGAGAAGAAAGTCAAACTTTGGTGAAAGAATTTAGTGTGAGGTAACCATGATTCCGATTCCGGAGCTTTTTATGCGAATCTTTCCAGGTGACGAAAACTTTAGATATGGAATGGTGTCGAGGAGTACCAAAGCAAATCCCAGCTAGCTCAAAAGTTTATACTGCCCGTAGGTTAGAATTCTGAGGATATCCGCAGCCTTGCGTGTGTTGAAGGATACTCTTTATCCTTTGAACGATTCTAACTTGAAGTGGCATGTCTTCCGCTTCTTGCTGCCGAGTCGCCTTGAACGCCGCTGAGTGCATGGCATCAGTATTTTCTATGGGAAAGATTTATACTTATATTTTTATTGTTATTTCCCAATGATGAAATGGTGCTATTTTATCACAGCAGAAGGTTGCAGGCACTTCCAGATAATCTTCTGGAAGGAATTCCAAAATAAGATTAGTGCATGGACGAAAATTCCCTCATAACTTCACAGGCGCATATAAGAAAGACGTCCATATCAGTACGATCCTTTGAAAATACCATGTATTGCGTACTTGATTCATGGCCGGGCAAAGCTACTATATGTGAGAAGTCCTAAGGTTACAGCAGCTTTGAGGCATGGACGATATTAACGTGAGTTGACAACTCAGCTACAGGGTGGTACAGATCGCGCTGGGCTCCCGTGATCAAGGATCGCACCTGGTTCTCTGTCAGTCCATGGAAGAGAAACATAGGCCTAAGTGCGGGAAGAAAAAGATCATAATCCAGCCATTGCAATTGTCCTACACTCAATGAAAGTGGATCTGGAATATAATAAACCAGGACTCTGGAATCAGCGATTAAGTTTACATACCTTTAGGCCAGAAGCCGACTGGGATGTTCCCATCTCGTTTGACAATATTTTCAAAAGCACCCGTGGTAGTGAGCATGTCCGTCAGTCTTTGTGGGACTGTAGTATCGATGTCCTGCCTTCTTAAACAGTTCCGATAGGTTTCCCAGAAGGTGGACCAGTCTCCACCCCCCAGGCCTGCGGGGGCCAGAGCTACGGGTTTTCCATTGACTATTGGAATCAAGTCAGGCTCTATGAGAAGTACAAGTCCTCCTGGACGCAGTAATCGAGTGATTTCTCGCAGGAATTGTGGATAATCGCGGATCTGTATCGCTTCAATTCATACCACTGCAGGTGGGAGTAAACGGATTGACTCACCCCGGTATGTATTGAGCGAGCATGTATAAAGTCGAAGTAGCCATCTGGATATGGGATTCCACCTTCTATGTCGCACAGCTCAAAACTGTAGAAATACAAAAAGAAAAACAGCGAGGTTTCAAACCCTAGACCACATGGTTGAACAGGATGATCTCTTACGTGCAATTCGGTGGAACACTTCTGAGGATGGCATCAGTAATCGTGGACGGTTCGCAAAAAGAAAATACTTTTACCTAGGTTGAAGAGGCGCCAGATCGATTCCAATCACTTCAGCGCGCGGAAATTCATCCGCCATGTTTATGGCCCTAAAGAAGGAATGTATAGGTCTGAGCCCCGAAGACTCGTGATACATTAGATACACAATGAAGTTTCTTTACCAAGTACCAGAGCCAGTTCCAAGGTCAAGAACTGAGTATACGTTGGAGGTGACTGTCAAAACATTGTTCAAGATACAAGAAACCCAGTCAAACCTCTTCTATGCTGACCAAATTGCAAGGCCTCCTTCACTGGACCTACATAATTATTACCTTGGAAAACAAATTGCATCATCCGATGGTGCAGCTCGGATCTCTATTGTAAGGATTAAGTAGCCGATTCGTCCGTTAAGACAGACCCACTTACTTTCACTTCATCTTCGTCCGCTGGTAGTAAATATCGTGTGTTCAGATTATTGAATGTTCGGTCGAACAAGCGCCGGAAATACTCGGAGTCGTCGTCTCCAATGAATGATACCTCTGCAAATTGAGACATTTTAAGAGCGCAAGCCAACGAATGGCATGGTATAAGTAACGCGCAACTTCAAAACACGGACGGGTGTTGACCTCCGCAGAGAAGGGGGCAAGAATAGGCCACGTCATACGATTTATTGGCGCCATATTGCCGTTAGGAAATAATCTATGCGAATTGTCGGTTGGAGCCACAAATACAGTTCGCCATAGAGGCCAGGGCATAGCTTAACAATGTAAAGTCTGGGCTGTTTAGTTGTGATGATAACAACGATCGTGTGGACTCTCTGTAGGCCTGCTCGTTACATGACGAATGTCAAGTAACTAAGTTCTAGTTCTGAGTTTGATATTCGCGAAGAAGCGAGGCAGAATCACTCGCATCAGATCAATCTGCTAAAGCCTGCTTAAGTAGGGAAGTTTAAGCCAAAATAAGGGATTACAGGTCCCGGAATATGTCATTGAACATGTTGGATGTCATGAACAAATACCGTTCTAGTAGAGTCGCCTTGGGACTCGCGATTACTACGATTACTACTGGCGCTTACCAAGAACCTCGACCCCGAATCAACCACTACAACTTTACTCAGAATAGATCTCAGAAAGGCGATCGAGGACAATTCGACTTACGCATTTGGGAGATGAAGCCTCCATGATGTCCAGGAATTACTTTGAATTGGGTCCCACCTTTGGTTCGAACAGCATCAGAGTCTATCGCGTCTGCGTTCCATAGACGGATGTTGTCAATAGAAGCACTGGAAAACGTATGTCAAGAACCTCCTGGAGATAGATAACAAGCATATAACGGACCAGGCTATATGTTTATTATCCGGGAAGCCAACAACGCATGAGACAACTCCGGAGCGTGAAGGATTGCGAAGGGTTTTGAGCAACCTCGGGCCATCGGGTGTAGCACGTCCCGATTGTCGAACATCGTAAATTTCTACAGTGCCATTCCGTCTTCCAGCATAAATCTGATTACCATCAGCAGACCAACAAGCCTGATATGAAAAGTTAGAAAGACAGGAAGAATGATTGAAGAGTAACATGTAACATACGGAAAGACACCACGGAGGAGTTTTCTCACTGATCCAGAGTCTCCCGACTCCTTGTCCAACTGTATTAGCTCGTTTGTCCCACAACATGATTTGGCCATCGATAGCAGCAGTCATAAGTATATCAGGGGAGAAAGTTTTGTATCGTTGTGAATCTAACAATGGTGGTGCGCCTTTTGGAGGAGCAATAGTACTTAAACTGGGTTTGGCGGCGGTATGGGCAGCCTGAGAGGTAACCCCATTCACGAGCGGTTTTTGGCCGTCTTCTGGCTCATCGTCAAATAATGGGTCAAATGACGCATCGGATTTGGTATCCAGGTCGACATGAGAGCTTCCATTCATCGTAGCAGATGGGTCGACGGCTTGCATGTTTGGGGGACTTTCATCTTCATATCTGAGCATGATCGGAGAGCCAGTATCTGTATAAACTGCGTTCTCGGGTCGAACAGCGATGCATGTGAGCTGGGCTCCGTGTGAGGTGAAAGTTCTGCTTTTTTGCCCTGTGTTGAGATCCCATTGCTTGTACGAAACGATATTGGCTGGCGAGATCACTCTACAGTAAGAAAGACTTACGATAGCCTCGCCGTCCCAGCTTGCACTGAATAAGCTTTTCTCATCATGATTCAATGATAACGAAGACACTAGGTCCCGATGTCCGACAAATGTATGGCACAAACGCCCGGGTTCGTGACGAACGGTGAAGAGATTGATGGGACCAAACTGGATGTATTGTTGTGAGCCGAAAATGTAGAAAAACCAAATACTTACATTAGTACCAGCCAAAGCCCAAAGGGCATCGGAGTGCATGGCCAGGCTGTGAACCGGAACCAGGGTGCGATCTTCATCTATACCCGGGAAGGTTGAAGAGAGGTTGTTTTCCCACCAGAAGCGATGTTGTCCAGCTTTCATGAGGCCTTCGACAACGCCTGTATGATGCCTTTGAGGAGCAGAAAGGAAATTCTTTGAGTTCAGAGCTGCGAAAATGTCATAGTCACGAATGTAACCGTCTTCTGAGCCGGTAAGTAAGTGGGTCATGCAGTGCGATGCTGCAAGGGCATTGGTAGGAACAGGATGAGGAATGGCGCAAACAGCTTCGACCACCAGGCCTCGAGGCACTTTCGCAAGTCGCAGGGCCTTTTTGCGAGCTCCGGACGGTGATATGGGCCGGTTTCGGAGACGCAGAGGTGGTGCAGGAGATAGATCTTATTGGAACAAGTTAAGATATGCGTTTGGTCCTTTGCTAACACAGAAGGCAGACCTTCACCGTGCTCCTGCTTGATGGGTTCGTCTGGTTCAGAAGATCTGCTGGAACTGCCAGTGTTTTCAGCTGCGGCAGCGCTGGCCTCGACTTGGGCGAAAGCTTCGTTCAACAGATCACCAGTAATATCAATTGCTGGCTCTGAGTCATCGTCTTCTGCATCTTCAGATCCATCCTCGGAGTCTTCAGAGGGAGAATCCTTGAGAATGAGGAGCCAGAAATATGGTATATCAGAACAAGAACCTTGAGAAGCTGAGCACGAAAACACACGCCGTCTCCCTCTTCAGTAGCATCCTCAGCAGCTTCTAAGTTTTCTTCTTCTATATCTTCCTCATTTTCTTCTTCTACATCCTCAAAAGGTTCCTGTTCCTCGTCATAGTCGCTGTGAGCCATAGTTTATTTGGAGGTGAGTTGATGCATCGCCGGATAAGGCAAATATCAAAGGCTCTGATCTCTACCACGACATGGTTTTAGCAGATCTGGGGCGAAAGCTCAATGCTGCTCTTTCATCACTCAACAGAGCTCCTGTCGTAGACGAGAAAGTTGGCACTGGCATCTCTCAGCACACACAGGCTCTAAATTGTTCTGACATCGGTATCTCCTCAGGTCGTCGACGCAACTCTCAAGGAAATCGCTTCCGCTCTTCTCGAATCCGATGTAAACGTCAAACTGGTGGCATCTCTACGACAGAAAGTCAAAGTCAAAGTCAAAGCCGCTTTCGACTCTTCTGATAAGACTAAGGATGCTAATCGAAGAAATGTGATACAGAAGGTGCACAGGCATTTTATTTCTCCAAGATAAATCTTGGACTTAAGCCGCTCCCAGGCCGTTTTTGATGAACTTGTACACTTAGTCGATCCTGGTGTGGAGCCCTACAAGCCTACAAAAGGGAAGACCAATGTCATCATGGCGGTCGGCCTTCAGGCATGTGTTGCAGTTGCATACGCCATTTCAGAACTTCTGTCGAATACATTTTACAGGGTAATGGCAAAACAACTACATGTACCAAACTAGCTGTATACTATCACAAACGAGGTTTCAAGTCGGCCATCGTCTGTGCAGATACTTTCCGTGCAGGAGCATTCGACCAGACTCGACAATCGGCGACAAAAGCCAAGGTCGCTTATTTCGGTTCTTATACAGAGACAGATCCTGTAGCGATAGCAGCTCAAGGTGTAGCCAAGTTCAAGAAGGAGAGGTTTGAGGTTATTATTGTGGATACCTCGGGTAGGCACAAGCAAGAATCAGAACTTTTCGAGGAAATGGTACAGATTGGAGAAGCAGTGAATCCGAATATGACTGTATTAATTCTAGATGCTAGTATAGGTAACTCTTTTTTCAGATTCATTATTGCTATTCCACTCATTAGCAATCCAAGGTCAGGCCGCGGAGGCTCAAAGTCGTGCATTCAAAGAAACCGCAGACTTTGGTGCCATTATTGTTACCAAAATGGACGGCCACGCTAAAGGAGGAGGAGCGATATCTGCGTCAGTCTGTTTTGCATTCAGAATACTGACCAGTTTTTCTGATGCCGTCCATAGAGTTGCAGCGACAAAAACCCCCATTATCTTCCTGGGTGTCGGCGAACACCTCCATGACCTCGATAAATTCTCTCCTCAACCTTTC
Organism: Lentinula boryana; assembly: GCA_027886635.1. NCBI lineage: Eukaryota > Fungi > Basidiomycota > Agaricomycetes > Agaricales > Omphalotaceae > Lentinula > Lentinula boryana. Next base: position 54,528 of record MU790544.1, read on the forward strand.
ATCTCGAAACTTCTCGGTCTCGGTGACATGCAAGGTCTCATGGAGCACATGCAAGATTTAGCTACACAAAACCCAGACAAACAAAAGGAAATGGCGAAGAAGCTCGAGGAAGGCAAGTTAAGTATACGGGACTGGAGAGAACAGATTTCGAATGTGATGAACATGTAGGTGATCTTGCACATATAGACGAAGTTGAGTTATCAACGTTATTCTAGGGGTCCGATAAGCAAGATTGCTTCAATGATACCTGGACTACCTCAAGAACTTCTTCAGGGCTCAGATGAAGAGGGCACACTACGAATGAAGCGCATGATCTATATAACGGATAGCATGAATACTATAGAGCTCGATTCTGATGGATCGCCTTTTATGGACATGGGCAAGGACGGAAAACCGATAGGCTTGACGTGGCGGGTCACTCGTGTCGCCAGAGGAAGCGGTACTAGCGTTCGGGAAGTTGAAGAGTTACTCTGTCAGTACCGCATGATGGCAAACATGGCAAAGCAAGCCGGTGGAAAGAATGGATGGTTCGCCATTCCGCGCTTATTGCCATCTATATCTGACAAATATTCGTCCTTTGGCAGGCTATCCGCGATGCAGAAAATGCAAGCTGCGGCTGGTGGGAAAGGTCGTGGTGCAAATGGTATGCCGACGCAAGCGCAGATACAAGCTATGCAACGTGCAATGCCTCCTGGAATGCTACAGCAAATGCAGCGACAGATGCGGAGTGGTGGGGGCATGCAGGAAATGATGAAGGCTATGATGCAAAGCCAAGGAGGTGACCAGATGGACATGGACGAAATGCAACGTAGGCCTCGTTCCTTCATGAATTGGTCAATTGACTCATCGTATTCAGGGATGATGTCGCAAATGGGTAACGGACTTGGAGGATTAGGAGGACTGGGTGGTTTAGGTGGTGGGATGCCAAACATGGCCGATATGTTCAAGATGATGGGTATGGGAGGCGGAAAGTAGTTTATCTGTGTGTATTTACTTTGCTGGGTAACTGTTCATGTACAATATACTATACGACAAATAATTTACAAAACGTATATTATACATGCGAAGCTCCTATACTTATGAGCTGTGTCCATCTTTCTGTTGCCTCAACCACTCCTTCTTCTGTTTCGAGGCTGCAGACTTATTTCCGAAGATGAAAGCTGATGTATGTTTGTCAGCTCCAGTTTTTTTGGAGACACGCACGGAAGATCCAAAGACCATCTTCAGTGAAGGACAGAGAATTAGCGTGATATTCCCCTTTGAACGAGGTCTACCTACAGCCCAGAGTCCCCACAATCCAACGATAGCGGTCAGAAAACAGTGTATCGTGGCCAGAGAGCCGACGGAACGCGTATTGTAGGATATAAAAGATGAAAGCAGACACGCAAAAGAAAAGGGCTTGAGCAATGGATGGTCTGGCTGACTGAGTCCAAGCGGCAATGGAGAAGTTGAAGGAATCTACAACCTGATCAGCGACAAGATTCGACGACAACGAGAGCATTTGAAATTGTGAACGCACATTTAAGACCAGAGCAACTGCAATGGTGAATAACCAAATCCCAAAGTGTAATGAAAGAAAGCGCTCAAGAGAAGTCAGCGCCGAGGGCGTGTCTGTTGACAAGAACAACAAAAGCTGAGGGAAAAGTGAGAAAATTGCAGCGAGTACAGTGAGCCTGTTGAATCCATCAGTTGAAATGACTGAAATATTATTCAGAACTATTATACGGACAAAGAGCCCGCCATCATCGTCCAGGCTGATATAGCTTCATTCTTTTCTGCTTCGGGCAAGTCTTGAGTCTCTTGATTGCCTTCATCGTTCGAAATTTCTTTCTTAGTAGAGCGGATTGAGAGATCGTCCATTTCAATAGAGCTCATGGTGGTTCAATTCAACGTGTGCGCAGTGCGACGGCGCTTATGTGTAGGAATGTACGTCAAACGTTGCTTTTGATAGTTTACAAGAGTGTGATCTTCGAGTACACATAGTGAAAAGTTATAGACCAGCAGGAAACCAGATACGTGCGAGTAATAAGAAAATGTAATATGCAACTAGATGAAAAGAGTTTATTATCTGAAACGATTGTTCCCTACAGAAGCATTCATCATGGCTGTAGGGTTCATGTTTCCCAGAGACTGAGAAGGATAGCCACGATGTGAAGGTGTTTGATATCCAGTATAAGGGGGCTGTGGAGGTGGCGCGCCATAGTTTGGACCTGGCGTGGCCCCTCCTCCGTATGGGTTGGGCGTCCGTGAAGGTCGTACGGAAGGGGTGGCATACCCAGGGCGCGCAGGCGTACGCTGCCCAGCACCATATGGTGTTTTGCCTCCATTCACGATGTTCTGTGATTCGTGCAGATGCCTAGACGACGTGTATAAGAATTTCGGAGCTCGAATCACAACTGACGACGCTTACCGGACTTTGAACGCATCACATAGTTCTGGTACTCCTACCGCTGGAGCTTCAAATAGATAGTACGCCTCAGGTGTAACTCGAACAGGCTGGCAAGTTACTATTCAGCGTGAGCATGTGAATGAAGGGAAACTGACTCACCCATGTTTGAACAGTAGAATCCTTATTGGCCAAGAAACACAGGTTGAAATGACCAGGTCTTTTGCGATTCAAAGTGAATCCGTACATGCTCTTAGCCGGATTTGCGAGAAGCTGATTTTTTAAGAAGAGATCTAGTCACGAGTGTCATTTCAAGAAAGAGAAACATCACAGATGAGTTCACTCACGCAATTCGTCTTCCGAGCCAGGCTTGAACCGATCATGCGCCATAAGGTCTTCAACACGCCGACTCATAGCATTTATGTGTCTGACGATTAACTCATCAAGATCGATGTAAGTGTGGCTCGCATCCACGACAAATTGAGTGTCTGTATTCTGGCCAGTAGGATCGTAACCCTTTTCGGTTATATCTAACAAGGGAATTAGTCATGGAAGGTCAGGAATGGTCCTTTACTACACACCAATATGCTGATATAACTTATCATCTACCTTCCACGTTACAGCGAGATGGTCGATGCCTTTGGAAGATGGTCGAATGACAACGTCGCCACGTTGTTGACTATCTAGATACTGTTCTGCATGGGAGGTATTGAAGTTGTGGAAATTAGGATGCTTGATGATACGTCGTGTTTTTGTGACCTCAGCTCTCTTTTTCCGAGCTAAGATATCTTGATCTTTCTCATAGTGGGTACGATTCCAATAGATATCGCGCTGTTTTCTTCGAAATTCCGTGTCGTTTTCTGCAACATCACTCCAACGCGAAGACAATTCCACCTCAAAAATGTCGTGTTCATGGTCGATTTTGACATCAATGATGACGCCTTGTATGGTTTTACCCTTAACGGGCTTCTCTGCACCCGGGTTGTCATCAACCAGGTATTCATGTTTGATAACGCCCTCCAACCCAGAGTCCAGGCGAACATGAACAACCTCAGGCTTTGTTCTGTAAACATGGACCGACACAATGAGGCCAATATGGAGCGTTTTCTGCGTCTCGCTACTCAACATGGTCAAAACCTTCCAGCCATCAATGGGCGGGAATGGTGACCGTTGCTCTGAGAAAGGTCTGAGTAGCTCATCCCGGATTACGTTGAGGGTATGACGCTTCATTTCCTGGCTCGCGTTGAACAGACTGATCGCAAATTCGTCCAAATTGAGTTCTGAGAGCTTCTTGTCGTTTTCGCGGTCCTGCATGATGAGTCCGACGACATGTGAGGGATGTTCATCGTGGATGTCTTCTTCGTCCAATTCCAATGCATCAGTGGCCATCTTTCGAGCAAGCTCGTAATCTTCAGGGTGAATGCGAGTGTCGTCTAGAGGATCTGGAGCTTGTTCATCGTCCATGCGGTGCTTGGTTTTGAGATCGTCCTGCTCTTGAGTGATACGCAGAAATCCTGCGGCATTTAAGAAGATTTTGGTTGTGAGAATACCGCTTTTGATGAATTGATTTCGATTGACTAAACTTCCACCCTGGTAGATCGTCAGTAAAGTGTCATTACTGAAGCAGCTGAAGCAAGGCTTACGAGCTCGTCGATCTTTGAAACTAATTCCCGCGCCTTTCTTGGACCAAGGCCACAAACAAAGGGTAAAAGATGTTGGTAATATCGATCTGTGATGGTTCGGTTGATATCCACTCCGACCTTATTGACAACGTCAACGAGAGCGTGCTCCAGGGATACGAGAAGTTTGTCTATAGGCACCTTTTGACGAGCAACGGGCGAATCAGATAAATGGAAAGAAATGTGCCATTTTTCACTCACCAGATGCTGATCCTCGTCGTCGAATGATAATGCCGCAATATCGGGTCCGACCGCAGCATATTCGTTAAGAGGACTCTGAACGTATCGGGCAAGACCAACACAATATCTAGCATTGGGTGGAAGCGAGCTGAATTCGAGTTTTGACCGAGAGTTATGATGATAGATACGCGCAAGTTCATCCGACACGTATATCACTGGGATATCGAAGACATCGCCAAACGTAGAATTAGGATCATAAGAAGAACGACCAGCGACGATTTCCTTGACGCGCTGGGATAATTTGGCGGTGGCCAAGGTAAATCCTCCAACGATGATAACTTCTGGCTTTCTTCGTCGAATGATGTCGACGAATTCGTCTCTAGTCTCGGTGTCCACCAAGTTATCAATTTTGATCCATTCACGCATACGCCCACCGTTATCCATGAACACGATACATATAGCATCCTTCTGCGGGTCGCCCTTACCCCAAGAGAGAGCTAGCACAGACGGTGTGTCGCCAAATTTCATCTGTGAATTCTGGGGATTATAGTAGGGAGCAATGTCGATACGCTGGTACAGTAACCTTTTTTTGAAACATATCTATTGAAATGGGTGAAATTACTCACCTTGCGCAATTCATCGCCACATCGACTGGAAACGTAGTCTTCCTCTTCTTCTCTAAGGAATTCTCTCATCCATTTGACTGCTGCAGGTATCAGATGTTGCTCCATTACTTCCTGAACCACCCGCGACCGTTCTTCATTCCAGGCCTTTGTCGACTCCCGCAAGAGATCTGATGAGAAGGCATCAATCAATCTTCGTTCAAAATTGTCTTTGATTTCTGAAGGAAGGTGGATTGTCACAGTGACCAATAGTTCTTGTTCGGCTTTGAGGATGTATAGAAACTGGGATGATTCTATTAAAGTTTCAACGGGTTTATTGAGTAGATATTTGAACGGCTGAAGGATTGTTTAGCGGATCTGAGTAAAATAAACGAGAGGATACATACATAGTAGACGTGCTGCTCATCAATTTTGGCACGTCCTCGGTCAGTAGGGCTGACAGAGACAAGAGCATTCTTTCTGAAGAGCTGTCGCATGTGGTCACGAAGAAGTGGATCTTTGCCCAGTTCAGTAGCAATTATCATACGAGCGCGACGAAGAAGCTCTTCTGGAGCCAGAGCTTTTGCTGGATCTGGATCTGCAAACTGCTCTGCGTATATTAGAGGATCGAGGTTTTGATTGTCGACGTAATGGAGGCGGGTTTCGTTCACAAAGTTAAGCACGACTTCATGGGAAGCAATACCAAAGCCCTAGTAAAAGAGGTCAGAATACGAGACGCTGACAACAAAAAAAAAATATGTACATCAGCGAGCCGCGAAACGATGCTTTTTTTGGCCAGTTCGTACGCGGAAACGCGACTGGGCATTTTGTGTTTCTTTCCTTCAACTTCATCGTCATCATGGAAACTGAACGCAGCGGCATTTTGCTTCCGGTCCTTGTACTTCATGAGTAACCATTCACTAGTATCTGCGACTAACTCCACACCGTCGATCGCAGGGAAAATCTCGTCCGTATAATACGTGTCCGTAACCCCAAGACGGTTATATGAAGCTGATAATGCATTTCGCCGCTCGACTAGAGATCGATATTTTTGCCCTAAAGCATGAATGCGCCATAACTCTGGAAGGGTCAGGAGTTCGAAGCGAGGGGAGCGTGCGTCGTTGGCGTCAAAGTGGGATATATAATCACGCCTATGTGTCCAAATAAAGGGCACCTCATATTCCTCGACAAACATCGCTCTAAGGGTAAAAGTGACAGCCATGACTAGTTCTCCTTGAAGGTGTTGGAAAGTCCCATCAGCACTAAAGAATTGTTTCTGCTTTTCGGGTGATAGACGAAGAGTGACCCATCGGGCACCGTCCTTGTTCAGATCTTCAGCAGTAATAGTTTGATGTAATGATATACTTGCAGCCTCGGAAAGAGAAGAAGTGGTCAATTGCATCCGTTCCGGTGTATCTCGAGCTCGAATGAGGTTGTCGTCCTCAGTCAGTAAATGTTCACGAATCTCGGAAGGTTCGAATACCTGTGTCAAAGATATAAGAGAGCTTGACTTCATAGCTGCAAAAAACATACGGTTTGAAGGGTCATGTCCTTTTGCGTCTCTTGCTCATACTCTGCCTCTTCATCTGCAACTAGGGCCCAGTCATATTCATGACCATCTCCAAAAACGTCGTGAATCTCTGCCCAAGCACTAAAATTCGTTAAGCAATATGAAAGAATACAAGTAGAATCGTGAAACGAACTTTGCATCTATACCTGCAAGCTCAGGATGCGCTGCACGACTTTTGCGCCGAAGCTCTTGCTGTTGTCTTCTTCTCTCCTTGCGCTGTTCCTCGCGAGCTCGTTCATCCATTGGCATGCCACCCTCTTCCTCATCATCGTATTCAATGAAATCATCAATATCCCCATCCGCATCATCGTCAAACTCGTCTCGTTGATCATCCCAGATTTGCTGAATATCTTGAACCTTTGGCAATGCATCGCCATCCAAGTCCTCATCAGAGGACTCTACGACGGCACGACGTTTAGAGGATGATGCTGTTGGAGGCGATTCTGACCTTCCTCGCCTGACAAGACGCTTCAACCGAGACTTTTTAAATGTTCCACCTGTGTTTTCCTCCAGTAGGTCGAGGTCATCTTCTTCGAGGTCATCTTCCTCTTCACCTGATATGTAAATTTCATTTAACAAGCGAATGGATTCTGAAAATGATAGAGCTCACGTCTTCGCCGATGGTGTTTCTTCCGTCTCTTGCGGCGTTTTCGTTCCTCTTCTTCATCTTCCTCTTCCTCCTCTTCCTCATCCTCATCCACAATGAATCCTTCTCTAATGCGTCTTTCTTCGTCCGCATCTTCTTCCTCTTCTTCTGAACTATCGTCTGGCTGTCCAGGCTCAACCACATCACCCTCCCCTTCTTCGTCATCGTCAGCAGTACCCTGCATAGGGTCATCTTCTGGTTGTGGGTAGGCTACACGCTCTTCAGGGGCAGGAGAGGCCATGATGAGGTCGTTTACAGTCCAAGTTGAAGCCGCCGACGCTGTTCATTATGTAACTCGCCTCACACGTGGCATAAAATCTTATTGATTGCGCCATCTTCCGTAAATTCCGTTTATGACTTTCGAAGACCAGCATCTCAAATATTTACAACTCGCTCTCGAGGAGGCTAAAAAATGCACTCCTACTCCAACAGCCTTCTGTGTCGGCTGTGTACTTGTATCCCGACTCAGTGCTGAACCACTTGTAATGTCTACTGGATATTCCCGAGAACTTCCAGGAAACACGCATGCTGAAGCTAACGCACTCTCGAAATTTCGTTCTTTGCCTCAGGAAGAACTCTGCAGATTCGATCCTGCTGCTTCACATGCAGAAATACTGGCTTCTGCTGATGTCTATACTACGATGGAACCTTGCTCGATCAGGACTTCAGGGCTTTCACCATGTGCAGACGCCCTTATCGATGCTCAGGTGAAGCGCTGCTTCATAGGCGTCGGTGAACCTGATGACTTTGTACAATGCGAGGGGGCTCAAAAATTAGCGAGCGTAGGCATAGAAGTCGTATGGCTCAAGGGATTAGAAGGAGAATCTTTGAGTGTCGCTCGTAGAGGTCACTAGTGTATCTTTCCAGTAAACATGCATACCTGAAAAGCAAGCCAAAGATTCTGAACGAGTTGCTTTCATTCCGACAGAGTATGAAATAGAATTTTGTGCGTGCCTTTAGGGGCGTGGGAGTCGCTTGCTCTCTTTACCTTTTTCTCTACTATACGATGCGGATTGAAAAGTGCTACTTCTGTTCGACAAATGTTTATCCGGGGCATGGTATACTCTCCTAGAACCAAGATAAACAGGATTTTTGCTGATGCTTTCCGTAGGTTCCGCGTTCGTTAGAAACGATTCCAAAGTTTTCCGGTTCTGCACTTCAAAGTACTTTTTTTCCTGACCGTCTCCTTTTTGCAACCTGACTTTGTTTTTCGCTTAAGATGTCACAAGAATTTCAAGTAAGCTTCCCAGAATCTACTAGTCATAACACGCTTTCAACCAACTCCCAGAATGAAACGGAATCCGAGAAAAGTGAGATGGACAAAGGCATTCCGGAAAGCAGCTGGCAAAGAGATGACCATTGTACGTTCTCCGTCCTTCATCTAGAACCATCAAATACTGATCCATTCAACAGGATGCCACGATCGACTTTGAGAAACGACGCAACGTCCCTGTTCGATACGACCGAGAGCTGATGCAGACTACAATAAAGGCGATGAAACGAGTTGGAGAGATTAAACAGAAACGAGAGCATGCGTTCTGGAAGAACAGGTAAGTTAATCATCAATTCTTTCCTCGTACCTACTTCAACATATTCACGTTTAGGATGGCCATGAGTCGCGAGAAGCAACGTGCTCACAGAAAGAAAGCAATCGAGGCGGCGAAAGCTTCATCCACAAGACTCGTCAAACCCATGGCAGCAGAATCATCGCCAAAACGGGAAAAAATCAAAGTTCCCGCAAAAGCTCGGAGTGCTCTTGTGCAGGGCGAAGGGCGGTCTATGACTATGGATATAGACTGATTCGGTGTGTAGTACGTATACAATGTTCCTTTAGCTACTTATATCATTGCAATGTTAGATTAAATGTCTCTATTCATAACGAAGACTCAAAAATCAACGATGTTTGTATTTCGCATCGTTCTCGTATCGGAGATTGGGATCCAGAGAGTTGTGAAGACCGAGCAAAGTTTTGCTCACAGCTTCACTGGCCCCGATCATGGGTTTGAGAACCGCAATGGGGACAGCTCGAATGACGGAACGAACAGGGCCCTTTGGGATTGGTGTTAGTAAATCAATATGAGCCCTGAAATAAAGAATATCCACCTCATTACCGGATCGTTCATAAACTTCCATAGGGACTGCTAAAATGGTCTGAGCAGCGGAATTGAAATTTCTCTGCAGACTCTTGTATGCCGATTGCACTCCCTCTTTGACATTTGCCGGTTGATTGGCATACTTGCTAATGAGTTCAAGAGCGTTTTCCTCTTCATCGCTACTACCCCCAAACCCAATATCCAATAGATCATCTCCGAAGCTGGGAGATTGAAGAGTTTCAGTTGTTACGGGATACTTAAACTGTGGACCTAGAACTCCTTCAGCCTGCTCGAGGATCACTTGAGTACCTGTCGCCAACTTAGCACCGAGTTTGATTGCTTCAGTTGCGGTTGATTTGACGAAAGCTGTCGTGCCCTTCTGCACCCCGCGCACTATCCGTCCGTCTTTCTTGTATTGTGCAATTGGCAGCAGGACGAGATCGGCAATGCCGGAGCCAACATTGACCACGGAGCGAATAGGTGCAACACCTGAAATGACGTCCACTAATTGGGTCGCTTTCACGTCGGGCGTCCACAGGTCATTTAGTAGTTCACCTAGTCGGGGCCACCCAGTAATCTGTCGTTTGAGGATTTCGTTAGTATGAATTGCGTTGATCAGAGAAAGCGGCGTACACCTGACAGAGTGATATGCCTCAGTGTCATTTCGGCACCATCAAAATGGAAGAAATTCATCAGCTCTATGGTCTTCCCTTCTTTCAAAGCGCGGTAATCCACCCTCCGAGGTTTATAATCTAACTTCAAGTCAACCGGGAATATCTCAGCTAGTTCTGTTGGCTTCGGTCAGGGAAATTCAACATGCGAAAAAAGGATAACCTGAGCTTACGGAAATAGATTCCTTCGTCGGGGCTAGCAGGCGTGGATGGTCGATTAGGATCAGTGAAGCTGAAAAATTTCTTCATAAAATCCAAAGCATCTTGATCAACGTGTAATCGAAGAGGTAGAATTTTTGCCTATCCATCTTCAATTTACCAATCTTGAGGCGAAAAGCAACTTCGACTCACTTTCAATCTTGCTTCCTCTGAAGGGTTATTCGCAACAGGACGGATAGTGCGAAGTTCTACCTTGACCATGTTCGAGTCTGTTTCACGAACATTGCCGCGAGCATCAGACCGTAGCGCGGTCAAGAACTTTTTCCAGGTCGACGTTTTGATATGATCAAGGATTTCGAGATCTGTTATGGTGGCGAATACACGCGAAACTAGAGGATCTTCAGGACGATATTGTGCGAAATCGGCATCCAATCCAGCGACCCGAAATTCGATACTAGGACTCCTTGCCCGTACCAACCGTTTGCCATTCAACCGAGTAGATGGAACTGACGGTTGATGTTGAGATGGAACTGGCAGTGATTGCCAAGAGCTCTCGGTTGCTGTGTCTACATCCTCCTTCAATTCCTCGTCTATTGCTGCAATCAGAGCGTTCGAATCAAGTTCATCCGCATCTTGCTTGAGACCGATGTATACCGAGTTGAAAAGTAGGGCGCTTGTCTCTTCACCTGCGGATTGCTGGGTCTGTCCTTTGGCAACAAGTTGTCTGATCTTGGCTAGCCGTTTCCGCATCTCCTTGATTTCACTTTCGATGATCCTTCGAGTGCTTGACCAGTCATAGCCGTCGTATAAGAAAACATTGACGTCGGTATTGTGGACTTGAACATGGAGACTGGTGTCCCCCGTACTAAGGGTAGTTTAGCAAAAGCTCTGTAGAAAAATCTCTTCACTAACTCAGCAGGACTATTTTCCGTTATCGGTGGAAGGTTGTCAAAGTGGTGATCCACGAGCTGGAGACCTTCAGGTCGAAACATCCGAATCGTTTCTCCTCCGACTCTCGAAACAACCCCAGCGAGATCGCCATCACCAAAAGTCGTTGGAAAGACTTCTTCATCATGAAAATCGTTCAAATCTTCTTCATCAAGTTCTCTGAAACCTCCTGCTGCGCCAAAAGATTCGTCAAGATAGTCAAGATTTCTTGGTAAGTCATCATGGATCATATCAGGTGCAGGTCCAATTTCGGGTACTCTCTTAAACGCTAAATCGTCGACAGAAGCTGGGATTTGTCAATGAATCTGAGTATTTTCGTCAGTAGAAAGATGAACTAACACATTATGCTACCTCTGTTGGGCGGCTCTTCAGATATGACCATAGGCTTGCGCTTTGGTTTGGGTGTCCTAATGTACGTTGTTAGCACCAAAATATTTTCCAGAAGAAGAGTCCATACTGATACTCTGCAAGGGGCTTCAGTGCCATGACCAAATCACTGATGAAGACACCTATTGCACCCATCGTATCAGCGCATAGATGTAGCCGTAGACCCAGATTTTGTATCAAGACCTGTAAAGATTATGAGGCATCAAGTACAGCGGAATGAATGAAACAAAGACGCGCACTCTTGTGTCTGAAGTTGTTGCGCTCTTGAGAGCCTTGAAATTAACCACAAGGTTCAGAAATTCGGACAGTAAAACGAAACCACGATTCTAAATGATCACTTAGTTGTGCAGAATAGAAAGGTGGATGATCTTACCTTCCAAAACAAAAAACCCTCAGCTGAGGTAGTACTCCCATGAAACTCACCCATATCGTCAATGGCGAGCAATGCAGCAGAATGTATTCTGAGTAAGAATTCCAATTCAGGGGATTCTCCAATGAGATCGGTAGAAAAGTCAAGATCGCCTATGTGAAGAAGCAATGCACCAGAATGGGTGGGAGCCAAAACTTTCACAGATCCATCTACAACTTTGATTGTGATCTTCGTGCGTTCACTAGGTACGACTGTCTCAAAAGCCTGGAAATAGGAAATGAGCGAAAGGTTTGGAACAGATTGGGGACATACTCCTGGGGGCGCGCTTGCAAAAACGATGAGATCCGATATCCAGCTGACATCTGGGAAGAGCTGGTAAGTGAACCCCCAAATATGAAGTCGTATTTTGGATTCTTTGGCCATTGTTTCTGGTACGATCGCCGATGTAAATCTAAGTTTGAGGATTGGTTGAGGTTTAGATCTCTGTATAATGCATTATTGACCCAAGAAGACTCTTAGGAGTGAGATACTCACCAGGTCCGGAGCCTTCGTGAGGGAAACCAATGTGTGGAAACTTCCTTGACTGGTATGATCATTGACCGTCAGGTTCATGAGTCCCACTGTTACTACCGTTACGTCCTATCAGCAGTATAAGCAGCGGTGTAATGTATTGCAAACGAATACATTACCTTGTCTTCGGGTTTAATCTGTATTGTGGCATCGATATCGGAAGCCATGACATCGAATGGTAGTATATTCATGTGTTGCTCCGCCCTTGGGAGATGAGTTCTACAGAAAACTAGAGTTACCACTAGTCAAGCAGAATGTTTGAGAAGATGCACTGTCATCCTCACCTTCGGCGACAAAGATCTTCACGATGACATTGGCCTTGACCTCACGAGAATTTGATGCAAGACTGGTGACTCCACTGCCTGTGTTGGATTTTGCAAAATAATGGCTACCTATGAGACTACTTTCACGGCTGATGGCCTTTTCAGTACCATCGTCACTACTGTAATACCCGGGTGCCTTCTGAGCTAGTTGGGACGCATCATCTGCCCAATATTGGAGAGCATCGAGAGGCTCCTTATTCAGTTTCACAAACACAGAAGGCAATGACAGGCTTATCATCGTAGTAGAATTGAATCCTTGTTGAAACTGGGAAACGACAATGCGAGGCAGCAATGGCCGGGATTCGAACTGATTGTCTGCTTCCTCATCCGACAGATGCCCTAAAGACACCACTGCTGCAGCCTTCGAACTTCCAGCTGCAGAAGAAGCAATGACCAGTCTTCGGAACTCGGTTGCCAATACATTTCCTGCAGGCTTTGATCTTCGGGTCGCAGATTGGGGTTCGAACGAGGCCGTTTTCCGTGATGCATGGGTTTGCCCAGTCGTGAAATCAAGGCCTTGAACATCAATCACGACAGCGCCAGAACGCAAGGATTGACTATGATTCGGAGTGCATCGAACATTTGCCCGAATGAAAGGGAATTGCACAACTACATTTGGATCCTCATTCGTCGAGCGACGCTAAACATCGAAAATCAGTGACAAATCGTGAGACAAGTTTCGATGATAACATACTGTGTGTGACTTCGCAGCGTCAGCATTGGATCTTGGCGCATCTCGTCTGTAATCAAGATCCAAGTCGAGATCTCGCAAAACGAGTTTTTCCAACCTCCTCCGCTCTTCCGCAGAAGAGTCACGATGATTGCTGACTCGGGGAGTAGCTGGCGGTGTATCGCCGTCTTCATTGGCAGAGCCCGAATCATTCACTTCTGCCCTTTCTATGTTTGCAACATCAGAGGTTTTGAGGGCATTCAATACCTCATTCACGTAGGAAATGACGCTTCCTTCTCCTAGCAAATGCCGCAAATCGATGAAGAGCTGTAGAGGAGCAAATTCGACCGTGATATCATTCTTCAAAGTTCCGTCTTTGCGCGAAGGACTCTCAAGAGACTGGTATTCACTCTTCACCAGCAATGCTGGCACGGCATTTTCGCCACGACCAGTTTCTGAGGATGGGGCTCCATATTGAGAATGCGAAGTCTTGCTTTGTTTCTGTTTCGTCCGCCATGCAGTAGGCCTCATTCCTTGCCTGCATGCCGCTTCAGTTGTCCAGTCCATGACATCAAAATCAGGTAGGAGAGGGAACTCTGAGGACAAATTGGGGTGTTTATGTTCGTCGACATATTGAGAAGGCAATAGAGGGTCGGTTATTAGGACTGGAAAGGCCAACGGTTCTGTCCCGCTCTCGCTTGCTGAGGGACATGCGAACATGGACATCTCATTCATCGAGAGAGAAAAGGTGAGTGTAGACGTCCGGGCCCCAGCACGCGACTCCGATTCACGAGTCTTCGAATCTGCTAGAACCATCAAAGCCATGACCGAGAAGCTATCCAGAAAGACTCGGAGATAAGCTTCAGGTAAAGAAGGTGGTACTCGCGGACGAGAAAAATAACCGTCGAGGGCAGATCGAGATGAACTATCATTTGAAGTTGCAAGCAACAATACCACTACAGCTTTGACATTGAGAGACAATTGTTTGCCTGCTCCAGAACCAGAACCAGATTGGAAGCTGAAAACGTTTGAGGGGGCGGTGGGAGCCGGAGCGCGATGAGATTCACGAGAAGTTACAGCATTTGCAAACCGAACGATACTCGTTATATGCCAAGGACGAATGGCACAGGTGATCATCCCAACGTCCACAGAGATGTGTATTTTCTCCAAAAGAGTTTGCGTGGGCGTCCGACCACGTACGGAAGGCGTAGTGAGCTTGACGATCACAGGATCTGTTCCAAACGACAGGAATACCTCGTCGTCGGCTTCTTCGACTCGACCTAAGTCAAGCTTGGGGTCCGAAATAGGAGAAGGAACGAGCGGAGGCTCTGGATTGTTCAAATGTTCAGCACGCGACTCATGCTCTGAAACAGCGCTTTCGTACATAGTGCTAGCAACGGAGCTAGCAGGAGAGCCTGGGCGCGGTGGTAGGAATGCGAGGGACTGTGACATTGCCCATTGAACGTCCTCATCCATAGATGATGAAGACGAAGACGACGAGGAAGGTGAAGGTGAACGCGGACTTAGCGAACGAGATGGCGTTCTATCCGATGGCAGTTGATGTTGATTTGGCGAAGAAGGAGTGGAAGAGTCGGGGCGTAGGTCGGAACTGCTGAAAGTGATACCAGAAATGGACATAGTACGTGATTCGCCGGCTCGTTCAGTGCTGTCCGTGTCATCTGCATTCGAAGAAGCTTCCGTGCGATATCTAATATCCGCAATCGAAAGCGATAACCTACTAGATCGAGGGTGTATGATGGTCACTTTCGTGTCAGTCGCATCAAACTCGAATTTAGCCAGAAGCCGTTCAATTAGAGTGGCAAACAAGGAAACTCCATCTGGATCCACGTCTGTCAGTTCATCTTCCTCTGAAAGATTTCGGAAGGGATTGAGACCACCCGGAACGTTTTCATCGTCAGATTCCTGATGTAAGGAAGTTGCAATATCTTGGCGGAAGGACTCTCGCAACGTGGCTTCCTCTCGAGGAGTCAGTTCGTCCTGAACAAACGATTCAGCATAAGATGCGACAGAGTCTGAAAGGTTAACATCAGTATTGTCTGGCATCTTTTCTACAGGAATGACGCGTAATGTAACACGGAGAGAGGAAAGAGAGAAGCCAAGGGTTGAAGTGAGCGGGTTGGGCCAGGGAATGCGAGCTGTGACAGAGGCTAAGGATCCATCTACCAGTTCAAGTGGCAAGCCAGATTGCGATATAATGTTATTTATTGCCTGTACATGAACATCAGCACGGAATGAAAGAGCTACAGGATTGTCTACACACATGGCTATCGAGATGGAGATCATTGACTTGCACATACCCGGACCCAATTTGAGAGTCTATCTGGTTAACATCCAGCTGCCCTGGTTTGAGAAAATGTCCTAGGGCGCGTTTGAGGACGAAGGAAATGAAACGGCGTTGTATACTGGCTGGAACTACAAGATAACTGATAGATGGCAAGCTGGGGAGCCAGGAGGCAAACCAGGACATCTTTGCATGAGTTTGACAACAGGATTGGGATTAATATGAAATGTGGCAAGGTGGTTTGTTCAGGAAGTAGTTGGGCTTGACAGCCTCAGTGAATCCATAATGGCTCCCGACAAGGTGGCGGGCCGTAATCTGCCGGCTACAGCTCTAGATAAGATTTCTTTTCTGCGTTTCAGTCCTTAGTCCTGAAGAGGTTTATGCCTTCCCACTCAGCTGCATGTACAACTCGAGATAAGATTCTTGAGAGTATCAGTTCAAAATGAGGAGGAGAAAGAAATAAGAATACAATATCCTGAATCTCAGTATGCTTGGGTTACTACTACGCACGCAACTGCTCTGGGAAAGCGAAGTGCTTCTTTTTATACAAACTTAGTTGCACTTCTTCACATGTATGCAGTCCTTGGTTCAGGAACCCAAAGAAGATTTCTATTCTATGTCAACAATCTCGTCAGACTCGAAGGGTGGGTACCAGGCTGCACATTTCTTCAGATCTACATCTATGACTTGCGTGGAACACTAGAAAGAAAATTGAACAGGTCAAAGGCAACGATATCATGGACCTGGAGGATATCAGGGGTATATTCAGAGAATTTGGGAACGATGAGACCAACCTTGGATGTGGGGTGCAAATGGTCACACCATATTCTTCTGCACTTGATTGTAAGCAGCTTGAAAAAGCAAAAAAGGCTTCAATGAAGGCGATCTCACCCGAATGGTTTACTAATGTCAATTCCAGTAAAACCGTATTCCTTGTAGTTGTCCAAAAAGTTATTGAATGTGGCATAAGCAGAGAACAGAAGAACTGATGTATCAATGTGAGACTGTTGAGCGAAGGATACCACACCGGAACGCAGTTTATCGTTCCAGTCTTGGTAGCTTCTCCCGAATTCCGGGCCTGTGTGGCTTGCTTGAGCTGTACGTCGGTCATCAATAACAATTCCTCGTCTCTGCTGGATCAAATAATCGATTACACACCGGCGGGTGACCTGGAGATGGGAGGCACGTCAATGAAGAGAAAATTCCGTGCACCAGCATCATAGAGCTGCTCCTGCAGGTTAAACAGTGTTGTCATGGCTCGATTATGGTCTTTACTCCGACTGTGCTTGATGTTAATAGTGTGGCGCAACTTGAAGAGTGATAGCAAATTTTGCTTACGCGCAATCATTGATACCGACCCAGGTCACTTCGATGTCGGCATGTTTAGGATAGGTTTGACTAGTGCCGAGAGAAGCTCACCAAAGAGGGTCTCTTCGGGAGACCAGTGTGCCCAGTCTGGCTTAGTCCCAACACCATTAGGACCCAGAAAGAACGATCCAACCTGATGCTTTACTCCATCGATAGTGCTGCCTCCGACGGCGTAATCATAAACAAGGATTGGATTGTCTGTATAACCTTCATCTTGTTCATCTACATCTGGTTTGTATCGTGGTTCCGGTGTGTATTTCGTGATCAAGTGACCGACCCAGTTGGGAGTACCTATCATGACCATTGTAAAGGAGAATGTAAAGCGAAACGAAGGCTCACCTTCCTCATTCCACATTTGAAGTGAATATCCTGGAAAATCTACCCCAAGGGGCTTTGCAGCGCAAGGTGCCTTCTCGCCATCTTGTCCTTGGTATCCCACGGAGCTATACGAGTCTCCGCTATCGTAGAATATGAGCTTTAGTGGCGTTTCGGAAGTACGACACAGCAATACGAACAAGATCACAATTTTGCGGATTCCAGTGATGCTAGGCCAGCTACTGCTTATGTTGATCACAGTCGAGCTGTCGTTGATAAAAGAAGGATACGCCATTGAAACGATAGTTAGGGGCGTTGAAACAAAAACTGATGAAGGTTCTGAGATGAAAGACTCATTACATATTCATACTTATGTAAAGAAAATGAATTGGTTCCGTGGAATAGATAATCATTTAAATAGTAAGTTGTAAATCTACAGCTCGCCCTGTGTACTCAGTAAATCAATCAAGTAGGTCAAAGTGATTTTCATCCACAGTCTCGTAGATATCAGCACGGTCTACGAGACTCCGTAACGCGTCACTGTGAGATTCAAGTCAGTCATACAAATAAGAAATGTTATGTACAGGTTCAATACAAACTTCACTTCAAGGCTCAGAGAAAACGATTGTGTGTATTCAGTGAGCACTTGTTCTATAACGTCTTCTCTCCTGACGCCTTCGTATGCAAAGGCGGGCCTTGACATGCGCAAAGTACGCATACGATCACTGATGATACTCAGAATGATTTGCTCGAGATCTACCGACTGTTGTCCTTGCGGTGGTTTGGGAGTCGCCTGAGTCGTCGGCGCGTCTTCAATTTCGCGTTTGAGTGATTTGGATGAACCGGCTTCTGCCTGACGTTTCGGATCTGCAGAGAATGCATGTCCTTCTTTGCGCTTCGAACTACGAGGTCGAGGAGTAGGTGAAGGAGGTGGAAGGTCGCGGGCATTCCTAACTTTGGCCGGAGTCTCCAAAACGTTATTAGCGTCGACGGATTTGCCGACGCTTTCTTGGAAATCTTCGTCCTCGGTTGACCCAGCAGAGCTCTTCAAGTCGAGCTCTTGCAGGTCATGGCTGAGGTCAGAGGGAGTTGACCTTGCAGAAGTCACCGGCTGGACGTCCATTAATGCGAATCCCAATCAAAATCAGAAGAGAGGCCCACCGGTTGGCCATGTAAAGCTGTTTGTGTGTCTACTATGATGTGTGCGATGTGATAGAAGACCTCGTGAGGGTCTTCAATGTATTCTAAGCTTTGCAAAAGCAAAGATCGCCTTATTACGCTCCGAGCAGTTGCCTTGAACTCGTTGAGTTCACCTACGGCTCGCACAAAGCGAAGTTCACTAACTATGTCGAATTAGTTCATGACCTCGACGATACTACCAACACGCACCTGTCATCACCCATAGAATCCGACTGTCCTTGAGTAGGATCGCGCCAGAACCGAGCCGTTATGTGACCACTACCATCATCTAGCTTGTAAGCAATCTGATTCGGCGCGACTGTTTTCTCGAGAATATTGCCGACGACGACAACCTAGAATAATATCGCGTTGGCTCATATGGTCCATGATTGAAAATAAACTTGACTGTTTTGAACTGTGTTTTGTCCATTATGAACAAAGCTTTTTCGTATGGTAATTCAGCTTTGAGGAGTTGCCTAATCGAAACATGTCGAATGCCGCGCGGTGACTCCTTAGCAAGGTGCTCAGACCAGCTCTAGAACACGAGAATTGGCCAATAGACAACTACGAGGTTTAATCATACTGACGTCGTGATTCGACTCCGAACTCATGATGGTGTGAGAAGAATAAATACAACCCGCGACAGCGTATATCTCCTTACTCAAGTAAGATGGGTTCATATTAAGAGTGTAATAACATCTTATTAGATTAGTAATCGTATGTAGTACATATCTTCAACAGTCCCTTCGCCATTCCTTCTTGAACCTTTTTACGAGACTCAATGACTTTTTTGAAAGTATTCATGATAATATCGGGGTCGATCTATTTTCATCAGCAACACAAAGTAGATATTCAGGGAAAGATCATTCACCTCTGAGGACTCAAACACGCAAGCATCTACAATTTCTTTTCGTTTTTCGGATGTGCCTTCTTGAGCACTCAACCTTTCTAACGAAGCAGCCATATCTTTGAGGACCGCAATGGCTGAAGCACGTATCGGTTTAAATTTGGTCACGAGCTGAGGACACCGATTAATATCTAGCTCGTCGTGAAGTTAGTTGGAAGCGTACATTGCCAAGCTTGTGGATCTTCACAACCGAGGCAGGTTTAAACCGCATCGTTTCGGTCGTAAAAAGCAGGAAGGCTTCCTGCGTGATCGTTGCTATGTGCAGAATTTCACTTAGAGATCCAGCGTGTTTGGAGTCTTCAAATCGAGTTTTCATGTCTATGTGGGGTTATGTGAGCCTGTTGATATACAGATTTCATATGAACACTTACTTTTGAAGAACCCAGCGACTACTTCAGGTACATCGGTAATTGGCGGCGTCTCCTCTTCTTTCTTGCCGTGTCCATTTTGAGGTGGAGGGATGTCCACGCCTCTAAGAGGCAGTCCGGTCTTCAGCTCAGTGTTCTTCGCAACATCGGCTAACACCACAGATGCTGGGGGTCGGACGTAATCATGGAAGGGCTCTAGCCATTCCGCTAGAGAGTCAATGTATGAAATTAGTGACAGCTCATCGCGTGTGAGCTAAAGAAAATTTGTTAAGGTGAAAGCGGCAATTAATACATAATAGCCCACCTCAGCAATTTCTTCATCTTTCCTTTGAGCTAGTCGGTCTTTCAAAGATTCACTTTTGGGCGATACCTGTGGACGGTCACCAACGAGGAGTTTTTCTTCAACCACATCGGACAAATCGCTTGCATGCGAGAAGACTTTGATATACGACTTCAAGAAGGACCATACCCATCCGTGCTAGGAGGGGAAGACATCAATTTCGGCGAGTAAATTGACACCATAATGCGCTTACTCCCTCTGGCTTGTCAAACAACAATGTCTGAGTGTTGAAGTCTTCCACAATCTTAGGTTGATAATTGAGGAGAATTTGAAAGTCACGATTGTCATGATGTACTGGAAGAGATTGACTCAAGAATGAAGAATCGTAAAAATCATAAAATGGAGCAGACACTCACGACGGTCAAAGATGAATTTGAGCTCAATGAGTTCAAGATCAACAATGTCAGAGGATATTGTTTCATGAGTGATCCGCATCCGGAGATATTCTAGCTTCGTGATGTCTCGTTGTAAAGAATTCTCTAACCAGTCCTCGAAGAGAATGAACTGCGGAATCTGGTTAAGGGCAATGAGTATCAATAATGGAGCCAAGGTGAGGCAGGAAGACAGGTGCTGACTTGCGAATATTTTTCTGCGGAAAACGCTCGGATCACATAATCATTAGTCTGTAGATATTTCTCTGATCAAAGAAAGCTACAAAACGAAAGGATTTTGGGCGAAACATACCTCTTGGGAGTTACTGACATATATTTGACTGGATTCCAAACATTCGGAGGTAAATGTCAAATCGCCACTGGCTGCTAGCGAAAATGTGGAACACCGAGAGAGGACGAAATGGGACAGGGTGTCATTTTGCACCTGTTTGACTCTTAGCAGGCGATAATGTTCAAGTGCCACCGACGGTGCACCTGAGTAATTTCGCATCAGCCAAAAATTCATGTGCACAATATTCGAGTCTTACTTACCAAGGAGTCGATATATTCGAATTAGCATCAGGCGCATCTGGAATGCCTGCTTGCTCTTGGCAAGCGCAAACTCCAGAACAGCAGCAGCTTTGTATAGATATTTTTCGTCCCCGCTTACTTTCCATATATTCACAAACGCACTTCCGGCGAGGATAGCGAGATCGTCTACATGCTGTAGCTCTGTAGCAGGCAACGTTTTACCTAGAGGAAGCCCTTCTAGATATTGCGAAATATAAAGTGTTGCACGAGAAGATTCCGCATCGACTGACAGTTCCGATGCTGACAGATTGTAGCGTAGTAGCTTATGGGCATTGATTGCGCGTCTAACGGCCTCGATTGATGACTGAGAGAATTGCCATCAGGAAAGCAAGGAAGCAAATGAGGGTACCTACCGGAACTGAAAAACAGGTCTCTAATACCTTTGTCCAAGCAGCAAGATCTTCGCCGTCGAGAGACAAGTAAGGTTTGAGATCCTCGAAGCAGCAAGCCTTATCGCCAAAAGTTTCGAAATATTGTTTTATGAGACGCAACAGGCGTGCTGGATCTAGATGACGTTGGAATTTAGTTGGAATTTAGTAAGGCCATTGAGACCGACCAGTGGAAACACCATGCTTTCTTGCACGATGCTCAAGTTCCAGAAGACCCAGCAAACCTGATCGATCTTTCCTGCCATCCTGAACCGATATCTTGGTGAACAGCGCCAATGTGTTGGATATTTTAGAAGTGCTTTGTTCCTTTGCGTCCTCCGAGTCCGTTAGTGACGCAAAGGTGCCGTCGACAACGGAGAGAAATTCGAGCCAATTACGGTCGCTTTACGACGGCAAGAATGAGCATTTGTATTGAAAAAAACGTATTCACTAACCTTCTTTCGAGAATGCGCTGTTCGGCGCGTTTCCCTTCCTCTTCTAGTGCGCCTCTCAGTCTCATTATATCCCTACGCATCTCATTACATGCTAGATTGATCTCGCATATATTACGACCTGTCGGGGTTTCTAATAACGTCATGGCCTCATCGTATTCCGAGAGTTCGCGTAAGATAGTGAGGTGTAGATAGAAGCGATCTGAATGGACAGAAGAGGGTGTTGGCGCTGAGGTGATGAGTCGAAGGGCTAACTTGTACAGTAAGGTCCGCATTTCTGGAGGGGTGTTGATATCATTGGCCTGTAAGGAACAGTTCGCGACAAGAATTTCAAGAGGGTACACGGCATTACCTGAAGAACGTTGCTCATGATACTCCAATACAGGTAACGGTCTTCCTGAAACTGTTTGTACATTTTTGAGGCAATCTAAATTCGTACGTGGTTGATTAAACCTTCACCAACCACAAGGGCAAGGAATACGCACTTGCTGAGCAGATTTCCAGTTATTAGCACGTACGTTGGCGAAGAAAGTCTGGGCTCCGAGCTCCTCATTTGTCGGTTGCTTTTTGTACGCCGCGTCGTACATCGTAATCATGTCCTTGTCTGGCATGGCGAAGACAGAATATAGCGTGATGTTATTTGTTATCCGTGTTAAATCGACTTACGTCGTCCAAGACCGCGTAGTACATGCATCATTGCGTTGAGAGTGCTGTCATCAGTAGGTTTGGATTCCAAGACCTCGTCACAAAGAACGAGGGCTTCTTCCACCTTTTGATAGCGAACCAACGCAAGAGCTTTCAAAGCCTGATACTAGGTGTTAGCACAGAGTAGATAGATACAGCCATGGCTCACCTTTACTAGAGCATTCTTCGGATGCTTCTTCAGGACCTTGTTGCACTCTGTAATTGCGGACTTATGAGAACCAGTGTCCAATGCATCTGGAGCGAAAGACTGAGAATCTAAGCAGCCTTTAAACGGTGAGAAGTAGCGAACCATAAATTGGACGAATTTGACGGTCGAGAGCAACCGACATTCAAAGAGGAAAGGGAAATAACGGAAGAACGTAGTTCACAAAATTTACGTGCGCTTTTTACATTTATGTCGGAAACGCGTTGCCGGACGGCAGTCGATTATTATCCCTTTCGAACCACAACCAATGCGGCTGCCTCAGCCTTTACTTTCGCGGTATAACTATGTTCCTCGTACTAATTTGTGCGTTGTGATTAACATTCTTTACAGAGGTCTCGACCCAGTTCTTGGTGTCTTTACAGGCTTTCTCGCGTACTACCTTCATGAAAACCACCCCAGAACTGCTCTTCCCCAAGAACAGAGATTGATAGAACTAATACGTTGGAAATGGTCGAAATGGCAAGATGCCCGTAACGCACACCTGAATGCAGCAGAAACCACGAAATAGTCCCAGTAAGTACATTGTCGATCATACAGGACAGGAGGCCTGATCCGATTTTGCAGTCTATAAAATATATCAACACCAGTCGCCTGCTTAAATTCGTCAAAGGACCTCATGTGTGACGTAGTAGTTCTTGCATGGCAGACATTGCTCCATAAAAAGATTCTCTCTCCGTCTCCGTGAGGTCTGGTTCTTCAAGCTCGCTGGATCTACGTAGCGCGATACCGACAACAACGTTTTTTCGGATCATCTGTAGTGGATTTTCTGACTGGGCAAGCCATACAATGGTCGCGATTTGTGATGCGTAGAGATTATGTAGTGTCTGCATTCGATCTGAAGGAGCAGAACCAAGCAGGGGTACGAGTTGAATAGCAATTGGTGGTGGTGGCAATGTAGGAGTGTTTGGTTCAGCACTGTCTGGAGCTGATGGAGTAATTGGAATCGTTGCTGGTAAAGACACCTGGATCTGTGACCATTCAGCAATAATTAGATGTAATTCTACAATTTTATTCCGCACGAGATTCCCGACTTTTCCAACTTGTGTCAATAAAACCAATGTGCTATCTGCATAATACTGCACAGATATGTCTGTGGAAACTCCCTCAAAAGTCTTGCTACAATTGCGGGATGAGTGCATGAATAACAGAATCAATATGGTTAGGCGCTAGTGCGCGCTTAGTCCGTCAACTTGATTCTTTTTCTTTCCTCTTCATCATGGACGCTACATGGAATAGCGGCTGGTGGGACTTCCATAATCTCTCCGAGTATCCACGCAAGTATGTCAACTCTTCCTTATTAGTGAATACATGTGGATTGTTTCTAGACCCGTAGAATGGTCAAACTCATCAATCATATTCACTGCACATGCACTCCAACCTCTAATAATTGCTCGTCACTTCTCATCGTCTAAACAATTCAATTTGCCCTTGCCGACTCCAATCCTGTCGAACCCAAGTGTCTACAATCCTTCGACTCTCATCACATGCTCTTGGGATGATCGCTGGTTATTTGCCTTCTTTCCTGGCAGAGGGGAAGATGGTTTGTGCTGCCTATGGAATAGAGGTGTCGAGCTTGACAATTGGGCTGTCAAAGAATGGTGGTCGCTTGCTCAAAGCGCGGGAGTCGTCGCTACGCACTGGCTGGGTAGTCCACGAGAAGTCAGCATTTGTCTAAACTCGCAATATTCATGTCCTAAAGCGTTTCATAGTGGGCCATCGAACCTACTACAGGCATTCCAACCCGTTTACCTCCTCGCGGTCCTTCGACTCCAATTTCAAATCCAACGTTGCTTTTTGTGACACAAGACCATCGTCTTTTCGTATGCTATCTACGATATTACAAGCCAACGCTTTATATGTTCAGTTGCTCCCTTCTGCAATCCTCTGTCACCGTCGAGCAACAACAAGACAACTCGCAAGATCCTCTAGACGAAGTGGAAACGGTTAGAATTTGCATCAATGCTGCTATTGGCACCACTTACGGAGGTACCGCTTTTCCTCCCACTGAATACAAAATTACTTAACTTTTCATCCAGACCCGTCGATCCTCGTTGCGATGCGATCCCAAGTGTTTCCCATTGCGTCATCCACCCCAAATCCTGATCAGTTCTCTTTGGACCTTAGCTTGTCGCTCGATATGGAACCTGACCAAACAGAGATTTATCCTACTGCCCGCAAAGACTTTGTAGAAGACTCGAAGATTGAGATTGCTGAAGTTCAACTGCAATATGATGGTACCCGCATGAGTCAGTAATGACTTTCGTTTTCGGAGTGCAATTGATGCTAAGTCGCATTGAAAAGTGTTAACCTCCAAAGCACTTCCTGCTATTGAAAACGCTCCCAATTGTTTGAGAGATTTGTGCTTCGTCTGCAAACCCCCCTTCAATGGGGACTCATCCTCGTCAGTCATGCATTTGGTCACAAATTTCCTCGATTTCAAAGACTGTAAGTTACGTTGTTCATTTTTGCTATCATCTTTTGACCTGTTGTGTTACTAGACACGTCTTTGCCACTGTCAAGTCTGACCTGTTATTCCCTCACAAACACAGACCCTACCAGTGGAGAAAAGGGAGCATGGGTAAGATCTTTCTGTAACTACACCCATGGTTACTTAGAGCTTTTTTTTTAGACCGTGCAAGCGGACGTAACCCGTAATTTCGAGAACGGAATGCTGTCACAAGTATCAGCTTCCCGATTGGCGTACTCAGATCATGGTGTATACGTCTCCATCTACGATACCTCAGGCACGCAGCCTCGCCAAAGGACCAAGCAGACAGAAATGCCTGTTGGCCACTTCAAGGCACTGAAAATGCAAGTATCAGTTGTAGTAGATAGCATGGTCTGACAGTCATACTAACCCTGGTATAGACCTGAGTTGACTGATGATGCCTGGGATACCTCCCCAATTCTTTCACCCGTCCATACAATAGGAAGAGAAGGTCTGGACCAAAAATCACTTATCGTTGTTCGCGTGCTTATGTCTTTCCAGTACCAATCAATTTCGTCGTTTCTCCTGGACAAAATTTGCTATGCATGATTTTTCCTTCGCCCTGGACAACTCAAATGACAATCCAGAAACTACCCGAACCGTCGACGACTGACCTTACAAGCGGTTTGTCCAAAAGTCCCTTCCCGCCTCTAGCATTGTCGATATTCGCAGCTATTCTCTCGAATCATTCTACAGATGATCTCACTCACGCCCTATTGCAACTTTCTACACCTCAGGGTGAAGTTGCTAAGGTCCTGTATCATGTATATACCCTTTTAGATCGCCATGTGCCCGGAGACTTTACTCTGCAATTAGGAATCATTGTAGAATCCTATCGTTCCAGGGCTCTGCGCGCCTCTTCGAACGCTCACGACAGGGAAAGTGCAGATGTCATATGGCGAACCGCACACGATATGATTTCGGTTGCTACGTGTAATGCGGTTTTCAGTGACTGTACAGATGGGGAAGAGTATCAAACCGGTACGGTGAAAGAACCCTCTGTCTGTCGACCGATTCCAACTCATTTGGCCAAGATCTTGTTTGGCAGATGATTGATCTTTCAAGCTGGATTTTGGGTCTTGTAGAGATCCTTCTCAAGGAGTGCATCTTATCATCTAACTTTGTCGAATCCACTGGCTCTACTGAATTATCTGGAGAAGATCTTTTTGGTACTAGTGCGTCTGTTTTTGTAATTTCCCCGAAGTAACTGCTGGACATGTTTCCAGGTCCCCCAATCAAGACCACAAACCTCCGGTCGTTAAACCATCCCATCTTTTTGCATCTCGTGCATCCCAAGGCTCTTCGTAATCTTAGAATAGCTCTCGGACATGTCAACCAGTTCCGGAAGTATTTAACCAGGCTAACACCGAGCACGGAAAATTCTCAGCTTTCGAAGGAGGTTTTGATTGATCTGGTCGAATATTCTGGCGTTGATATCCAAGGACTCGATGAGGTATTCGAGAAATTGGAGAAATCTGTTGAAGGGTTTGACGGTATGTATTCATAACGTTGGTGCCTCTAGCGAGTTCTATGCTCAAATGATGCAGACGATGAAATTCGACAAGCAATGGCTTCCTGTCGACCATCACTGTCTATGCAAATACCACTCAGAGAGACTGTAAACTTGATATCACAATCTCCGGCATTGAACAAGGCACGGTTGTTCGTCAAATCCTTTGAGATGGTAGACGGGCAAGGTCAAACGGAGCCACTGGACCGTCCACAGAAGGATGATAGCAAAGACAAAGACGTGGTGTCGAAAGGCTTACTGTTGCATCGTGCGCAGGGTATGAATTGCGTACGATGTGGTGGGAGGTCAGAATATGGGAAAGACCCAATGGCTTCAAGAACGATGAGTAATTGGGAAAAAAGCTGGGCAAGGAGATGTCTTTGCGGAGGGTTGTGGACGAGAATACTCTGAAACGAGTCATTACTAGAAAATTGTAGGTATACATGGTATACAAATGAAAGAGCTAGAAAATCGTTCAAGAAAAAACTCTTTCTCTGGATACAGGGTTCCCATTCATTTTACCCCTACAGCCAAATACAAATAAATAGCCGAGAAATATTGGGACCTGCAGAATCGGGCGGAGTACAGTAAATGGTGACCGGCCCGTCGTTTTCTCGACTACATAGACATTGACAACGCCTTCTCTGTTCACCGTTCACGCCAACATTCCGTGGTCTAAACAGGCCCATCTTTCATTGGAATTGCTGCGGTTGGTACCCTCCGTCTATCTGAAGCTACCATGGCGCGCATTCAAGGTGTTATCACTACCTAGTCACTCGCGGCGCACGGTTTCTAACTTCACAATGCCCAAAATCACGGTCCCGCATCTTCCTGTTTCGTGTTTGTTTGGCATGATCAAGCCTTCTGGTCCGACCTCGATGTCGTTACTGAATGATTTGCAACCTCTACTCTCCAAATCGCGGTTGTTTGAGCAGGCCGCGGAAAATCTTCCCAAACAAAAGAAAAGACGGTCCAAAAAAGTGGGAAATGTCAAAGTAGGCCAAGGAGGCACACTAGATCCGCTTGCAGATGGTGTTCTGGGTGAGTGCACATAATTCGACTGTCTGATACAAGGTTTGATAACTTTGAGCCAGTGCTTGGAGTCGGCAAGGGTACCAAAAAACTCACAGAGTTCCTTGACTGTACCAAGGTACGTTGCCTTGATATCAAACCCGGTCCGATACTCTTGCCAATCAAAAGAACGACAGGAATACTCTACAACCTGTCTCCTCGGTTGCGAAACAGATTCTTACGATAGTGAAGGGGCTCGTGTTCGTACAGCACCTTGGAAGCATGTCACGAAAGAGCAAGTGATTGAAGCACTCTCTCAGTTCAAGGGAGAGATTAAGCAAACACCGCCTATGTATGCACCTGTTTCATCTGGACGAACTTCCGTTTCCGAACTTGACCTACAATGTAGTTTCTCCGCTCTGAAAATGGATGGCAAACCTCTCTACGAATATGCGCGCAACGGGATTCCACTTCCGAGACCGATAGAATCTCGAACAGTAACAGTGCATAGCCTGGAACTAGTAGAATGGAAAGGAAGCAATCATTCGTTCTCGTGGCCTGAAAAAGCCCTCAATCAAGATCAGAAAAAAGCAATGGAAGCTGCAATACGAGGTGTTGACGAAACTATGACAATTGATGATGACCCGGAGCGCAGTGCGGAGGATGCAGAAAAACCAACGGCTTTTGTTATCAAAATGAGAGTCTCTGGTGGTACTTATGTTCGTTCCTTGGTCCATGACCTTGCGCATGCAGTAGATTCTGCAGGACATGTTGTAACATTGACCCGATCTCGTCAGGGACGCTTTGTCCTTGACCTCACAGAAGATGGTGACCAAACTTGTGTACCCTGGTCAGTTTTTGAAAAAGCTCTAACCGACCCCGGTGCAGCTGACGAGGAAGGATGGACTGAGTGGGAACGGGAAGTTCTACAGCATATGGAAGTGATATGACGCCCCCCCTCTACGTATCTGGAACAAGAAGGTCAATATTCTTATAGAGCATACTTATATATAGCCATAGGAACGACATGTATGGAACCGTGAAACTGCCATCCAGTAATCTTTTGCACATTTGACTTCAAAATCTGGACTCTTGCGTTTGGTCAGAGTCATTCAATTCCACGGTAGGTGGAAGATCCTTCTCATCTGACACGAAGTGATAACATTCTCTTGTCTACCATAATAGCTGACGCCACCCCTGCACTCGGCCATTACAAACGGACCGGCCTGTACGATCAATTAACCGGTCCGTGACCATCCGGTCCGAAGGTCCGGTCCGACCAAATTTAAGTACTTAAAAGAACGATCGTGTTCAGTTCAGAACTTATCCATGTCCCTCACCATGACCGCTATCGTTAACGGATTTGCTACTAACAATAAAATATCGAGGACTTTGAGGCCTGGTATTTACGCTCCTATCCCAACTTTCTTTCTACCAGAATCTGAAGACTTGGGTAAGTCGAGTCTTTTCATCGGACAAGAAAAGAGCAAAGCTCTCATCCGAAATAGATCTTCCCTCATTTGAGGCCCACGTAACCCGAGTGGCGAAAGCAGGAGTCGGTCCTTTGATTGCTGGATCAATGGGAGAGGCTATACATTTGTCTCATGCGGAGCGGGTCATCCTCATACATGCAGCGCGCAATGCGCTCGATACTGCCGGCCTAAACATCGTACCTTTGATTGTCGGAACTGGCGCAGGGAGCACCCGTGAAACTATAGAGCTTACTAAGGATGCGGCCGAGGCTGGTGCTGACTATGCCATTGTAATTGCTAGCGGATACTTTGCTGGAGCGTTGGCGGGGAATAAAGAAGCATTGAAAGCCTTCTGGACAGAAATTTCAGAGAAAAGTCCGATCCCTGTTATGATTTACAATTGTGCGTACATTCCCTCCATTGCTTCTCTCGCAGTTATTCATATCGCCGTAGATCCAGGAGCCAGTGGAGGTATTGACTTGGACTCGGACATCATCTCAGAATTGGCACTAGAATGCCCGAACCTTTGCGGGGTGAAGCTCACGTGGGCCTGTTTTTTTATCTAGTGCTTTAAGGTTGGAACCTGATTTTGTGCTCGTAGATGCGGGAATGTAGGGAAGCTTACCCGAATTGCCGATGTCGTCTCCGGGTCAGAATTTTCCTCGAAATATCCTCGCAAGAATCAGAGTGCTCCATTCCTTGTTCTCGGTGGTTTTACCGACTTCATCACGCCCTCTACCTACGCAAACGGACATGGCGCGATAACTGGATTGGGCAATGTAGCCCCGGTGCGTTTTGCCAAGTCCCGTGTGATGTTAGAGTGGTATAACTGAACTGCTCACGCTCTCACAGTACTCAATCGTGAAGCTGTTAGAAATCTCTGTAGCGTCTCGCCAAGATTCCAGTCTTCTCCCGGAAGCGCTCCATCTGCAGGGCATCATTGGCCGTGCTGATTTCACAATTGCTAAAGCCTCCATTTCAGGAACGAAGTACCTCCTCGAGAAACTGTATGGCTATGGGGGTCTTCCTCGAAAGCCGCTCCCCCCTATATCATCTGATGCTGCACAAGCTCTATGGGATCACCCTCATACCCAAGATCTAGTGAGGTTAGAACGAGAGCTTAGTGGGAAAGTAAATGTACATGATCCGGTGTGTTAATCTAATCTTATATATATGGGCCCGGGACTACATCTATGTATACTTTTCTTTGACATATCTTGGATCTTTGGCAAATAAGAGATGCGAACGCGTCGGTACAGTATGTAGACTGTTCCGAATCCATGTGGAGCTTTTTCGGATAGTTACAATCTCAAGTTCTCGATAGGTAAGGGGTCTAGAACCACGCATTAGAGGCGCATAGTTTGCGTATATCAGAAGGGAATCGCGTTGAATAGAGAGCACCATATGCATAGTAGCGGCTACGCACTTACATTTTCCTCCCATTCAATTGACCAGAGAAATTGATGAGAAGTTCGGATTGTTCAAAGTTACAGTGCTAGGTGCAAAATACTAGAACGTTGGGGTAGATTGACTCCAGAGTTTTATCATGCAGCGGAAACGAAAACATCAATCGCTACGGTAAGTATAGTATCCTTCAAAATTTTGTAATCGATCAGATCATTGCGGGGTAACGGGCAGATGTGGGGAGACCGGCCCGGGCTTCCGATAAAGCCGAAAACTCGAAGGTTGACTTCCGCCGAGTGGAAGCTAACACGACTTAACTTCCTCCATATGGCTTTTCAGCCAGTCAACATCCCATCCGCGAAGGCCAGTCTGCTCAGGCTGTCTGGCTCGCTCTCTCGGAGATTTAGAATTGCTGGTACGATACGACCATCTGACCTGTACAGGCCTTACATGACGATCTACGTGTTTAGGCTTTCATTCATCTGTACAGTTCAAAGAGGAGGCTAAATCTAATACAGCACCACAGGGAATTGATTATTCTTCGCTCTCTGTTGGAGTCCCGCGAGAAACATTCACCAATGAACGTCGCGTCGCCCTAACTCCTCAAAACGTACAATTACTTCGAAAGAAAGGCTTCGGGAAGGTCCTTGTCGAGCGCAATGCTGGCATTCACGCGCAATTTTTGGATGAGTCATACGCCGAAGCAGGAGCAACACTTGTCTCACGAGAAGAACTGTTCAAGGACACGGATATAATGCTCAAAGTACGGGCACCTTCGTTGGGCCAAGAAGTAGAAAATATCAAGGAAGGAAGCACTTTGATTTCCTTTTTGTATCCTGCGCAAAATAAATCAATTGTTGATGCACTTTCTGCTCGCAAAGTGAACGCTCTTGCCGTGCGTTATTGAATGTCAGTTGTTTAGCAGGAGATCGGTTCTGATGCCCACTAGATGGATATGATCCCTCGCATATCTCGTGCTCAAGTTTTCGACGCACTGAGCTCTATGGCAAATATATCAGGCTATAAAGCTGTTCTCGAGGCATCAAATCATTTCGGACGATTTCTAACAGGTCAGGTCACGGCAGCAGGGTGAGCGGTTATTGTTCCACAGCGATGAATTCTCTTTGACAATCTGTATAGAAAAGTAGGCATGTTCAACTGAGGTAGTCCGCATTTCTCAAACACCGCTAGATTCCACCAGGCAAAGTTTTGGTCATCGGTGCCGGGGTTGCAGGTCTCAGTGCGGTTACAACTGTAAATAATCGACTTTTTCAACTTCAGATGATTCATTTCACACTATTTTTCCAGGCAAAACGAATGGGTGCCATCGTTAGAGCTTTTGACACGAGATCGGAAGCGCGAGAGCAGGTCCAGTCCCTTGGCGCCGAGTTCATAGAAGTATCGGTTAAAGAAGAAGGCGGAGGTGGTGGAGGTTATGCCAAGGTTAGTTTCAAAATTCGTTAGAGTAAGATGGCCAGACTCATAGAGCCTCAAGGTCATGTCCAAGGAATTTATCGAAGCGGAAATGGCCCTGTTCATGGAACAATGTAAAGATGTCGACATAGTCATCACGACAGTGTGTTCTAACGTTCAACTATGACTCTACTCGTCTCGCTGACAGATGTAAAATGCAGGCTCTCATTCCCGGAAAGCCTGCACCTAAACTGATAACTAATGAAATGGTGGCTGCTATGAAGCAAGGATCGGTCATAGTTGATCTTGCTGCAGAAACGGGTGGAAACTGCGAAGCAACGAAACCCGGGGAACTTTACGTGAAGGACGGTGTGAGCATCATCGGTAAATTGTTGCGTTTTCTTGTTCAAAGCTTGCATTGAGACTGTCTATATAGGATATACCGATCTTCCGTCTCGTCTGCCGACACAGTCATCTACGCTGTATTCGAATAATATCACAAAATTCTTGCTTTCACTCGGGGAAGACAGTAGATTCTTTCTTGACGCCAAAGATGAGGTTGTGCGTGGCTCATTGATCGTGCACAAGGGCGAGATTTTGCCGCCGGTACCGAGGACTCTCCCTCCTCCTGTAACTCCTCCACCAACCCCTGAGAAGGGCCATGAGATCGGCACCAAGGCACTCACGCCTTTCCAACAAACTTCTCGAGAAGTCGCAACCATCACTGCTGGGATGGGTGGATTAGTAGCTCTTGGAAAAGCTACGGGATCTGCGTTTATGGACAACTTTTTTACGTTCGGACTCGCTGGATTAGTCGGATATCGCGTAGTTTGGAATGTGCAGCCTGCACTCCATTCGCCACTGATGTCTGTAACAAACGCAATATCGGGCATGGTTGGGATTGGTGGTCTTTTTGTTATGGGTGGTGGATATTTCCCTGGAACGATTCCTCAAGCTCTGGGCGCATTGTCTGTTTTATTAGCAAGTGTCAACGTCGCTGGAGGGTTCATCATAACGAAGCGTATGTTGGATATGTTCAAGCGTAAGCTCAAAATAGCACTTTCCTGGAAACACTATTCCTTAGTTGCATTTTCTACACAGGTCCTACTGATCCTCCAGAATATCCTTGGTTATATTCCATTCCAGCAGTCGTGTTTACTGGTGGTTTCTTGGCGGCTGCACACACAGGAATGGATGGTCTAGTGCAGGCCGGATACCTGGCTAGTAGTGTTCTCTGCATTGGTGGGTGTTCTTAAGGATAAGGTAGGTGGTCTGCTAAACCTCCTTGCAGGCTCCCTTTCTGGCTTAGCATCACAGACAACCGCGCGCCAGGGAAACATACTTGGAATATTAGGTGTCAGCTCTGGCATTTTGGCGTCTCTCGCTGCTGTCGGATTTCCACCTGAGGTCTTGGCACAATTTGTCGCTGTGGCTGCTATGGGTGGTACTATCGGTTCGATCGTTGGAAGGCGAATCACAGCTACTGAGCTTCCCCAAATGGTAAGTGGAAACGGTTTCTTCTTACTTTTCTTCTCATCATAGACGCGATGCTATAGGTAGCGATGTTGCATAGCGTAGTCGGTCTAGCTGCAGTCTTGACCAGCATTGGGAGTGTTATGCAAGATCTTGCGCATGCTAGCACATTGCATATGGTAACTGCTTACCTGGGTGTTGTCATTGGTTCGAGTTTCTTCACCGTTCCTGCTCGATTATGCTAATGTCTTATTTGAAAGGTGGCATCACATTCACCGGTTCGATAGTCGCTTTCTTAAAGCTGGCTGGGCGCATGTCTTCTAAGCCCCTCGCACTCCCCGGTAAACATTTCATTAACAGTGCACTTATTGGTACCAATGCGGTCGCAATGGTAAATGTCATTCAAATATTAATTTTATGGTACTATAGAATGACTCGGTCCATAGGGTAGCTTTATCACTGCTGCACCGGCTGTTCCTGTTGTCGCTGCAGCCTACCTTGGAGCTAGCACGCTGCTTAGTTTCATTCAAGGTTACACAACGACTGCGGCCATAGGGGGAGCGGACATGCGTATGTTCCACGGCATTAAATCTCAAGTTCATATGAATCTCATTGGCTTGCTTCATTCTAGCGGTCGTGATAACTGTGTTAAACGCGTATTCTGGATTTGCGTTAGTCGCAGAAGGCAAGTCTTGAGTAGAATCCCAGCGTTTGGTATACTTGACATAACGAACAGGGCTGATGTTGGACAACCCATTGCTGGTAACTGTAGGCTCCCTGATTGGAGTCAGTGGCTCTATCCTATCGTATATCATGGTTAGCCGTGTTTCCAACTGGGAGCAAATGTTGCGTTTGTCTTACAATTCTCTATGTAGTGCGTTGCGATGAATCGATCTCTGACAAATGTGCTCTTTGGTGGAATCGGGACAACAACAACGCAGGACACCAAAATCGAGGGCACAATTACTAAGACGCGTGTCGAAGATACTGTGGATGCGTTATCAAATGCGGAGAATGTCATCCTTGTGCGTATGCCTTTGTTTTGACTATACATAGCACAAGCTAACTTTTGAATACAGGTGGTCGGTTATGGGATGGCTGTTGCTAAAGCTCAGTATGCCATCTCCGACTTTGTTTCGATCCTACGCTCCAGAGGGGTGAATGTTAGAGTACGTCCTTCTTCTGATTCGTAGGCTGCATGGAACTCATTGTGTCCCAGTTCGCAATTCATCCAGTTGCTGGCCGGATGCCGGGACAGTGCAATGTTCTCTTAGCCGAAGCTTCGGTTCCATACGACAGTAATTCTGGAAACATCATTGGCTTGACTTTGGCTGATATAGTTTTCACGTAGTCGTGCTTGAAATGGACGAGATCAACGACGATTTCAAGGACACCGATGTGACACTTGTCATTGGTGCCAACGACACCGTCAATCCGATTGCTTTAGAACCTGGCTCACCCATCGCTGTACGTGATTTGGAATTGGGTTTAAATTAGGTTTTCTCACTTATACCACGACAGGGAATGCCCGTTCTCCATGCATGGAAGAGCAAGCAGGTAATAGTAATGAAGCGAGGAATGTCTAGTGGTTATGGTGAGTTTGTGGTTCATTGAACAACGAGAACGGAGACTAAGGTCTTTTACAGCCGACGTGCCTAATCCCATGTTCTTCATGCCAGGGACAAAGATGTTGTTCGGAGACGCAAAGGACACATGCGAGGGTAAGTTCTGCTTTCAGAACAGAATCATTCTCTTCACCTATTCATGGACTTTGTGATGTAGCCATTAAGCAAGGCCTCGAGGCTCGAGGAGCCTGAGATTGATCATAGCGGTGATGATATAAGAGGAAGTAAGTTAAAGGAATCGTTGCAAAATGGGGCTTGAAGCAGCTTGAACACTTATGTTGAATTGATTTCTATACCCTGAAGCATTGTCTGATTGTATTGAATTGTAATTAGTTCACTATAGGTAGGAGGGTATATATGTCCGCATTATCGAGCCAAGGCTCAGATTGTCATAAGAAGGAAGCTACGCAAAGAAAGGGAAGAGTGAAGGTCGAAAAGAGTTCGGTGCGTAACGAATGTATAGTGTACCGAATGAATGGAATACTTAACGTCCATATATGTATTTTTCATGCAGATCTGACGAAGTTGTGGATAGAGATATTAAGGATCCTGTACGAGAGATTGATGACGAAGTGACCTCATACACGGAGCCGACATTAGGGGCACACGCAGGACTTTCACCTCTCCATTTCTCCTGAAACGAGACAGTCCATGCTCTCAAATCGCGACTGGTCACGAGTCGGACCCGTTGAGGGTGCTGATTATACATCCAGGTCGCATTGAGTACAACCACAGAGCCGATGATGAAAGGCCATGTCATGTGGAAATCAAAAAGCGCGACCGAAGCCAAGAACGAGATGACAATGCTCAAGCTAGTGGCAAAGCCTTTGAGGATGTTGTCGGAATATTTAATAACCATTGCGGTCACCAAGCCGCCCAATACTTGAACCAGTACTGTTGCCCAAGCCCACAGACCAAAGTTGCTAAATAGGTTACTGAACCACCCCGACGAGACTAATGGGACTGAAGAGTCACTAAAGACAATGTGCGCGATGCATGGGAGCAGGGAGAACAGTGATAACTGCACGTTGCGAACCCAAAGATCAGCTTGGGAGTTCTTGAGGACCATCTCGAAGTAGACTCCCGCGAGGCCTGAGGTGAAGCAAGCAGCCACCACCGCGAGGAAGCCTTTGCTAGCGTTCATGACCGACATTTCCGAAGAAGAGCCGTGATGTGCTGCAACGCCCGATTGTATTTGAACAATGCCGACCCCAACCGCTAATGCCAGTAGAGAGACCTATTGGAAGGAAATTGAGCATGATATCATGACAGGGGGTTTGTTTTCTTGCTCACCCATTGCAAAGAGGTTAACTTTTTCCGCAGCATGACGACCGAAAACGCAGCGGTAGTCAAAATTTTCATCTGATAGCTTACTTGGAAGGTAGCAGCTGGTAGATTTGATGCAGCGACATACTGCAGGTTGTTTTGAATAACTGGAGTTGTGAATTAGCATCAAGAAGTCAAATGAACGAGAGAGAACACGAACCATACAACACTGCAGGTATAGATAACTTCCAACAATCTGCGCTGAAAACATCTCTCGACAGTTTCCTGAATTTGTTCATGAACACTCTGGGTCGGATGCTGGTCGAAAGCAAGGACTCTGCGCTGCTGCTAGATTCTATGCGACAAAAGGCAATAAGCAGCGATATAGACCCCTTGAGGACTTCGTTCATTAAGACCGCAGTAGCAGCAGAATACATTCGCGACGAAGGTGTTGAAACTCTTGAGTAGTGCATGATAATCGTCAACATGGAATTCTGAACGGCCAGCGTCACCAGGCTGATAAATTGATTGTTAGCAATTGAGGGCAGCCAAATGACTTGATAGTACGCACGACACGTATTTGAGAGGGATGCCACAAACTGAAGGTGTAGGAGCAGCTCCGGTCGCCAGACCAAAATCCTCATTCTGAACGTCCTCAGGCTCTACTTTGAACGGACCGGCGGTATTGTTATTGGGAAAGGTAGACATTGCTTGGTCGGCCAAAGGAGGAGATGTAGAGCGGAAGAGCTTGGTCTACAAGTTCTAAAGAAATCTGTACGTTGTGGTTCAAGGAAAGAAGCAATGCAAGAAATATAGAGCTCCAGTGATCACCCCAAATTTTACTCCCATCAAAAAATATAGGATCATCCGAATATGTATATACAGCTATGTCACAAAAATCTAAAGGTACATCTATCCAAACTTGCTTTGCATGCTCAAACGACTCTTTCTATCTTCGCCGTAAAGACCGAATATGCTGTAAGTCGGGCTTCTGTATTCAGCATATGCATCCGGATTAGCATGTTCTAGTCCCATTTGCGCTAAGGAAGGAAGAGGCGGAGGCGAAGGAACGCGAGGAGGCTTATCATACTGGAGTGGGATTTTCTTGCTGGAGCTATACTCAATCGTATCTCCTAATCGCGCAGCAAGACCTGATACCGTGGTCCCGAAGTCCATCAACATCAAGCTTCCCAAGGCTGTACTCGTATCCACAGGACTCAGCGCTACTGCGGGTTTCTTGCTGTGCTTCTTTTGACTGGGCATCCTCTTCACATCAGCTACAGACAATGAGTCGTCAGGATACAGGGTCTGCACTGGAGACAGCGGGATCGTCTCCATGGGTGGGGAGGCTAAACCCAAGGCAGACGTGAGCGCCTTCGTATCTCTGTCCTTGTGAGAGTTCGACCGTTGAATAGGTGGTAATTCGTGAATGTTGAATCCGATGATATCATCGCCTTTTGCTTTTGAATTTTTCGTGGATGTCGAAGAAGGAAGCGATGACATGCGGGGATAGGAACCTGGCGTGTAATAGGACGATTTGATACGAGTTCTTCCCACAGGTGCGCTGGGAGCTTCAGCCTGGCAATGAGCCAAAAATTGGGGTGACTTAAGGTCCGCTCCGTCGTAGGCGAGAGAGTCCCTTGACAATCGACTAGTTACTTCGGTCATGTCGCTGCGGCTCTTTCTAAGACCAATCTTGGAGCTGCGCTTGATAATAGGATGTCCATCCGCAGTATAGTTCTTTCCGTCACCAGCGGCTGTCAATGGAGAGGATGGATATACAGACACTGACCGGGCAATTGAGAGTCTACTCGCAGCATTCGCCAAGAGATTAGGTATCCCAAAATGAGAGGTATTTGATATGAGTGTAGTGGGAACGCTCTGGGACGGAGGTGGGCGAGGAAACAAGAAATCATTTGGTCCAATTGTCTCTCCCAAAGAAATGGGATGTAGAGTAGACGCGTTGAGGTCTAAAGCTTGCGAGTCAGGAAGGGGAGGATTAGCTTGAGTCTTGGCCTCTGAGTATTGCGTCCAAGTCCAGCCAGGTGCACCGTTCTCGTTTTGTGATGACATATGCTCTTTCCCACCGAATATCGGGGAATCCACTTTGGTAGGACTGTACAGATCATCATCGGCAAAGGCATCATCTAGAATTGGCAAAGACGGTTTTGGTCGAGTACGACGCGTGGGACGCGTGCAAGCCTTAATAACTATGAAGATTCCCAGCAAGAAAAAGGCTGAGCCCACGGCGAGAACGGCTATAATGGTTATGGGTAGTTTATGTGC
The DNA here is from genome assembly GCA_027886635.1 of Lentinula boryana. Classification (NCBI taxonomy): domain Eukaryota; kingdom Fungi; phylum Basidiomycota; class Agaricomycetes; order Agaricales; family Omphalotaceae; genus Lentinula; species Lentinula boryana. Next base: position 93,201 of record MU790544.1, read on the forward strand.
AGCCAATGCAGGATGGATCGCTGGACTAGGCGAAGGAAGCGAGATGGTCGATACGGTAGGATGTGAAATTACTGAAGAGGAAGCCTTGGTAATCGGGTAAGTGCTAGACACGAGATTTAGCGTAGTAGGTGTGGGCGAGGAGAAACTTGACGGAATCATAAGAGAAATCGGAGCTACACTAGCGTATGGAGACAATGTGGTGCGAGATGCAGTGGTAGGAGAAGCAGGAGGAGAAACACTTGTGGTAACGCCTGTTTCTGGAATTGGAGCTGGGACATTTGTAGTTTTTCCGGTGAAAAGTTTCTCGTTGCTCTTTGAGGATCGAATTTCTTCGTCTTTGGAACGCGTAATGAACTTGGGAGTTGCAGTTTCGTCGTCGGCAAAGCGTTGATAAGGCAGTATTTTGCGCGGATTAGGCATATCCGGTGTATAAAAGAGTGTCGTGCACGGCGACCAGCGCAGCCGAAAGGGGGGATATGGTAGTTGAAGTTGAAGTTAGGTCAATGCCGATATAATTGCCGGCATCATGCTAGATAACACGTGCTCTGACTCTTCAAGATTGTCACTCTCCTAAATTGTTCACAACCCGCGTTTGCTTTCGTCTGAAGACGCGTCAAAGCTCGACGAAAATTTCTCCTGACAGCTCTTCTCCACGATAATCTCTATCATTCTATCTTGGCTTATGAGAACGGGGCGGTCATCGATTCTTGTCGACCTGATTGGACCCAGATGAAGAATATGCATGACTGCCAGTAAGCTCATCCAACAGCTTGAGTCAAGAATGGACTGAAATATGATATATAGTGAGACTGACGAGTCCCAGACTTCTCAGGAATTGGCAAAGCTGTTGGCCAACGGAAGACCAGACATTATATCTGAGAATTCGCAAGCCAGTGATGAACTTTCTGCTAACCATGAAGCGTCAGATCTTGCTCAACTAGAGCACGGCTCGCGTCGGAGGTTTAGTCTGCTTGGCTTAGGACAAGGCCAACCCATGAGCCAAACGCAGAATTTTAGCGATGATTTAGAAGAAGAAGAGGAAGGGTCGCACAGCTCGCAAAAGGAAAACCTTCATTCATCAACTGACTCGTCAAAACTTGGACCAATTCCCCTTTGTTCATCGAATGAAAATGCATTGACCCGGTCAAAGAAGGTACGATTCATAGCTGCCGTACATGCTTTCTTCCCTTTTCTGATTACATTCGAAGAGTGCAAACAAAACCCTTGATGTATCTACGCAATCCTGCCTACCAAATCCTATCATTCCCGCTCTTCAGCTCACCTCATCCAACTCTGACCCCACCAACCAAACACCGGAATCTTTGCAGGGCTTCTCTGCCTTTATTGACTGCCCTGGTGGATCTTCTGACGAGCCCGCTGGGGACGTTTCATCTCGACCCTCTCATCGACCTAACGAGGCATCCGACTCGGAAATGATTTGCAGTCATTTTGGTGCTAGCAGTCCCGAACGACTCGACGGTATACGAAGGGCCCTTTCGAAGAATCCAACTCCCATCTCGAACTATGTCGGGTCAGACTCACAGGGTAGTGACAAAGCCTCTCAGGTTTCAGGATTAGGTTCTCAAGATGACGAACCACAAGCACAAGTCGTGCCACAGTTCGACATGTCTGAATTGCGTGAACTGGAGAACGAGTTTTACGGAGACACCCAACCTCAATCCCAGGCTACGCAGAGCACACAGCCTACAGCAACTCCAGATAATGATGTCAAAGACGATGCATGGGCAAATTTTACTGGCATCCAGGTTCCTCCGCACCGGCGCCACAGATATTTGGCATCTGCGAAGGAAGGAGCAGCGCTGCAAGCGGTTCGAAACGATACCTTCTATGACGGTTTTGATTCCTCTTCCTCTGCGCCTGATAACGATGAGATTTCCCGTCAATTCCCAGCTGGAACGCCGGATCCTTCTTATGATTCCCAACAAGAAACACAATTGGTCGAAACGCAACTTGTCGAGAATCTTCAACAGGAAGATGAGTGGGTGCCGCCCGTTCAGTTCCCTGCTGGATATGGACCAGCTCCCGAGGATGAAGGCGCGGCCACTCAGATTGTGGAAACTCAGGTTGCGACCCAGATTGTAGATGACTCCTCACCAGATGAAGACACACCTGTCGACATCAGTCCTCTCGTTGTTCCAGACCCGCCACCTCGCGCCTCTGTTATCCGCGTAAAATCACCTATGCATTCTCTAGAGACTGTCCCAGACTCCGAGCCTCCTTCCGTTGTTCCAGACCCACTACCTCGTACCTCCTTTATCCGCGTAAAATCACCTATCAATTCTTTAGAGATTGTTCCAGACTCCGAGCCTCCTGTTCCGTCGCCAGTCCACTCACTCGAGCGCTCGTCTGTTCATGTCGGGACTTCCCAAAGACGTGCCTTTGGTACCCGCACCATAATCCAGCCTGCCGAGGCGCAAACTCAACCAACGGATATCGACGACGACGATGAGGACGACAAACCACTGGCTGCTATTGTTAAATCTGGCCGCCGGAAAGATGCTGACGACCCATCCGCAGCGCGAAAGCCTCCTCCGCCGAAAGTCAGTATCTTTCATTGATGAAGAGTGATTGTATACTGATCGGTCTGTCTCTTAGCGCCTGATAAGGACCGAGGGAAACCGTCCACAAATGGCTCCCTGCGACAATCAAGACCAAGAAATGACTGAAATGGTAACCCGAACTGAGTCTTCATCCAAACGAAAGGCTAATCTTGGCGTCGATGGTGAATCTTCGACCAAGAGGAAACGGAAGGGAGAGAAAGTTAAAGTAACGGAACCTCCCGCTCGTAGGAGGAGTACTCGCCCAACAAGGAACCGCCGTTCCTTAGCGGAGAGTGAGAGCGAAGAGAATGGTGATGACGAAGATGTTCACATCAAAGAGGAAGATGCTGTCACAGAGTCGGGAGAGGAATCTTACATGACTCCTGGTCCTCCCACTACGAGTGAAACTCACCCCAAACGCAAGCGTGCCGTCACTACTTCCGTTCCCCGTAAAGTTTTGAAGAAAGAACCCGGTCAAACACCTGCTAATCGCACTTCTCGCTGTCAGAGTACCGCATCAGTCACTACTAAAAAGGTCAACCCGCTCCCTCTACTCCGTGTACTCGCGCTGTACACGGATGGCTACTGGTACCCTGGTTCTGTGGGAGATTTCCAAAAGCCAGACAATTACAAGATCGTGTATGATGACAATTCAGCGGAATGGGCGAGGACGGGAAGTATGCGCAGATTGGAAATCAGGGTGGGAGATGAGGTGACGAATTCAAAGACAAACAAATCTGGAACAGTCAAGGAAGTCAAGGAGGACATGCTCGTCGTGTCACCTAGCTCTGGACCTAATTTCGACCTGTCGTATCGTTACCTTTGCATTCCTTGTGACAAGGTTGAGGCTCAGTGGGAAGACAGGGAGCTCACTCGTACTCTGCTTGCTGGTATCAATGACACGTCTAGACAGCCCGCGTTGCCTGAAGGAGCAGATGGCTTTTTGCGAGGATGTGGGATCATCATCACCTCCAGCCCAACCGCTCTTGCATGGAACAAAGAAAAGTTTGATATCTTTGCTTCGATGATAGAGAATGGTGCCACCTTAATCGAAGATTGGTCGGATGCGCTCCAAATATCGGGGACCTATGTGTACGACAAAGGCAAGGGCAAGAAAGGAAAGAATAAAGACGCTGGAATCCGGAAACCTAAAAGCTGGAAGATTACAAAGGACCAGGCCCGATGGTTTGAGGAACTGGATAAGGGTAGTATCCAACGTGTCTTCGTGCTTGCGGATACCGTCTGTCAAAAACCAAAATACCTCATTGCCTTGGCTTTAGGCGTACCTTGCCTCTCGACAAACTGGATGACAGATAGTCTTCAGGAAGTGCGTTCTCGTGTATTCTCATCATCTTTTCATAACTGATTCCTCGTTTGATCCAGCGTGAGGCTAAAGATTGGAACCGTTATCTTCTACCGAAAGGGATTGACGCCCCGCACAACGTCCGACTGTCGCAATCTGTGAACCTAGACTGGGGGACAGCACCTGAACATCTCATGAATATTATGGATAATCCCTATGCACACAAGCTATTCGCCGGTATGAGTGTTCTTTGTGTTGGCGATGACTATATCCCCGAGCAACATGAAGAGAGGATGGTAAACACATTCATATGGCTCTTCTGATCCTCTTATTGATTGAAAGTCGGCAGGGTGCCAACAATCATGGAGAACTTGGATTTGAAGCTCTCAGAACTATCAGAAACCGGAGCAACATCACGTCTGGCGTCGCGCTCATCATTTTGGCAATGGGAGCATCCCAAGTCATTGCTGTCGCCAATTTCCAAGACGCAAACAAGGAAGAACATTTTGACTTTGTCGTATTCAAGGACCCGAAGTGGAGATCGAAACACCCTACCCCTAAGGAAGGAACCAGCCATGCGTCCTGGGCCTGGGCGAAACAGAGCTTGATTCGTGGCCAGATGCTTCCTGTATTCTAACCCAACTCGAACTGACTTTTTGCATATCTCTTGTATTCTCTTGTACATCTCGCTAGTCCTCGTTGTCCCTTGCATGTATTTACCGTTGTGCTATATCTTGTGTATTTAGTATATATTACATTAATTACTTTGATCGTAGGTTACTCTCGTGAAGGATGAAAGTTCTTGCAGTGTTGGTCGGGATGTATTGAAAATCCAGGTATGTAAAGGAAATCGAAGAGATTGTTCATAATCAGAAAGAGCGGATGCGTTTAGAATGACTTCCCCTTGGTTGGTACGAACCGGGTCAATGCAACTCTCGCTTCGTACCGGGGTACAAGAGTTGTGGACTATTTTTCCACATCGTCCAGAGGCGATGGGAGGTCCATAGAAGCATCCTCCTCAACCTCCGCGGCATGTCCGCGGGGTTGATTCGACTTTCAATTGGGGCAATCCTCTAATTTATGCTTACCACCACAAAACATGCACAGATTAAGCTTCCTGCACCTCTCTTTCTCCTCCAGCTTGACTTTGCCATTGGGTCCAAGGTGTTTCGAGTATGGTTTTGACTGTTGTGAGGTCGAATTATTTGCAGAGGGTTGTCCAGAGAATCCGGTTCCAGTCACTTTATTCTTATTGGCGAACCAAGGCTTCTTCCCTTGATTCTGCCCGGTTGTTATGATCATGCACAAAGGAGGATCAGATGAAGTTACAGTGGAGTTAAACTCCGCGGAGGAAAGTCTGACACTAGGAGGAATAAGCTACTGGAGGAAATTCAATCCTTCGGAGTAGTCGGACGTTGATGATATTATTAATATCGTCCCTGACACGTCACTGTCCAAAAGCGAGGGGAACAGAAGGTAATTCCGATTGCGGGAACTCCGCAATTGTACTGAGGTAGTCGAAGATGAAGTAGAAAGAGTTGTTATCTATTAAGATGACTACCACTATCAAAGGGTGCTATCAAAGTCGATATTTAAACTCAGGAGCTACCTACTGGAATACCATAGCTTTATACTTTATGACTAGCTAAGGTACGCGCCGCTTTGCTATCTCCGAATAGGTAGATTAAACATGTGGACTGCATGTTGGAAAACAAAGGAATGTCCAAAAGGGTTAATTAATATTGCTTAGTGATGAGGACAAGAAATAAGAAGTAAATGGATCTCCGTGATGGAGTAGGGGTGAAAGTAAAACAGAGTAACAATAGTGGAGGGATCGTGGAGCATCGGAAAAGCCTTGGCTTTGCATGGATGTAACACCGGTAGTCTGTTGGTTATTACCTTTAGACTGACTGGTGGACGGGTTAGAAAATTGAGGCAAAGGATTTTGAAATCCTTTCTTTCCGGCATTCAAAGCCTTACCGCCTGAGCCAGAGCTACCTTGCCTAGCAGCCTCTCTTTTCTTTTCTTCTTCCCTCTGCCAGTACTGATTGTCGATTTGAAGCACCTTGGCATGATATTTGGTGAGATTCCTGGGTTCCAGAACACGGGCCATTTTGTCCTTGATTTGGGATGCCAGACCATGTTGATACACCCACTTCAAGGAACTGGAGTTCCAATCGATAAGGGCTGTGAGTGAATTGAATCAGATGTTGAATTTTCGAACCGATTCATTTTCCTTCATCCTTATGTTTCCCAATTTGTCCTCTGCGTCTCCCTGGGCATTGTAAAGACCGAAATTGTCTTGTAACTCTTTTATGAGCACTGAAAAGGAACTTGTCCACATCGGAAGAGAGACTGCGTTTGGATTGAGTATGTCCGGCTCGAATCATTCGCGAGCGGAATTACTTAAATAGGAGAGCATATAGACAATCTTCTGTTGATCAGTGAAGTAATGAGGACAATCAAGGAAGACGAGGGATAAGGAAACAAGGAAAGTTTTAAGCTTTCGAGGGTTGGAACCATTGAACACATTGGGCTCCTTAACCTTGGCTTTACTCAACTCAGAAGGTTCTGTCTGCATACCAGCAATAGCATTCCCTAATCCATCAAGTGTCCCTCGAAACACTTGAAAGGTTTGTAGCAACTCCCTTTCATATGTAAAGTTGTTCGGTGGGTCATTCGGTCTCCTGGGGCTAATTGATCCCCTGGATTCTCCACCGCCTCCTGGTCCACCAGGTCCATCACCACCTTCTGGTCCTTCGGAATCTATTGGCTCCTTGGCGTCAGCTGGATTGTCCTCTCCATCCTGATAATCTCCTTTGGCTTGTTCTTTGTCTTCCTGTCCTTCAGGAATCTGAATCTGTTCTGATCCACTCCATGATAACAGTTGTCCAAAGAGAGTTGTCGCAGTAGGAGAAGGAGGTATTCTTGAGGATGAAGCTGTAGTAATTTGAGTAACCATCCAGGGTGTTCTAACCTGAACCGGCATTCTGTCAGCAGTATATAGGGTTTGAATTTTGTGATCTAATGTTTTGGCATTGCCACCGATCACGAGTTCCTGTGTGACTTCCGTTATAGGGAGAGCGGTTGCTGTAGTTGGGCTGAAAACATTTGTCCTTCTTTGGCCACACAAAGCTGAGATGGATTCAGAATAGGGTGTGAACAATTGAGCATTCACCAAAAAGGGGTTTGGCTCTTCACCCTGATTTGGAACATTGAAATTATCAGTCGTAGCTGTATGTGTTTGATTCCTTTGGGCTTGTCGAGTCATTGGGGCACCATTGAGTTGGTTGGAAGTATATAAAATGACATTAGCGAGATATTAGTTTAAATATACTGTTAAGACCGTGCCGGTGAGGTTCCATAGGGTCTTAAGCAAGTGAATAATAAAAGAATTCAATCGATTAGTGTCCAGTGATTGGACAAGAATTGATTGGTTAATCGAGATAACAGAAGTGATTATAAAATGAACAAGAACCTTGACACTATTTTTGATAGTGTCCTCACCACGTCACGGGGTTCCATGAATGTTCAGAAGAGGGAGTAAAGTGTGAAGAGGACATCCAGAGGTCGACCATTGATGTAGCAGATGATGAGGAAGAGATAGATGGTTCCAGATGGAGTTCAGCAACAATCTAAGTTGATATTTAAACTGGAGAACTACCTACAAGATACTACAGCTTATATACTAACAAATCTAATTGTTAAAAGACAAACAATAAGAATTCTAAATAAAGCTACAACAACTGTAAGTTGTTCCCACTAATAGAATTAAAATACAATAACATGAGAACAAATAAGGAAACACATTCAAGTCAATCAAATGCATTGTACGGTTTGAGGTCGAACCAGAGGAAAGTGAAATGTAACAAGTCACTTCTGATCTTCAGATGCTCTGTACAGAGGTCTGGAGGCATACTTGTAACAGGGTCTGAGTATCCAGTGCAGCTGGAGTACTGTTTGAACGAGGCTGCATAAGCAGCAACTGTGGTTCTCCCTTGAAACAGTGTTTTAAGGGCATCTTTTGCATTGACTACTGGATTGACTGTTTTGAATCAAGCCTTAAAGGCTTCTCAAAATGCCTGCCATGTGGGATAGATGAGGTCAATGCCAGGGGTGCCATTGATCACCTGACTGATGTTTTCCAAAACTGGAGTAGCCCAGATTGCTGCATCACCTTCAAGGAATGAGATTGCAGATTTGATGCATTCCCCTTCATCTGTACACAACGTTTGTACTCCATTGGCCCATAGTTCAAATGCAGCTATGAAGTGGTGAGCATCATCGCTTCTCTTTCCATCATTGTGGATGAGGTTTGCTAACCCCTTTGTTAGTGCTGATGTTGCCCACCATATTAGATACTACCTGCTGGAGTTGCATTTGTTGTCGGGCCATCTGCCCAATCAAGTTTCCAAGATCTTGGAGAGAAAAGTTTTGTGACATTTTGGAACTAGGGTTAAGTCCGATTTCTTGTGTTGTTTTGGGTATTGATTCAGGTTCTGGTGCTGTTATAGGCTCTGAGTTGGGTTCTGATTCGGGATCTGATTCTAGTTTGGGTACTGTGATGGTGGTTGTTACTAGGGCGGGAGATGCGCAGGAGCTGGGATTTGAGGATCATCCAACTCTAGTGAAGACTGTAGTAGGTTCAGCTACTACTGGGGGAGTGGGTTGTGAGATGTGGATGTGACGACCAGTTGGATCGTAGTCTTGATCAACTGTGAGTAGGTATTGATTGGGGCAGGGATGTTTGTCACAAGGTTCCCAGTGTCTGTTGTCTTTGTCTTCAGTTGACCAGTGAACATCACAATGTTTTAAGGTATTGAAGGCATGGTAACTATCTGAACAGTCAGAGTTAACTCCGAAAGTTGGCATGGTGGTAGCAGCAGGTGGAGAATTGGAGAATTCTGATTTCCACTCCTTGTAAGATCAGTGATAGAGCTGATGGTACAAGTAAAAGATCTCAACCTAATGTTGCGACGTAGGCAGAAGCGATGAAGGAGGAGTGATCCAAGCACAGGCACAAGCACAAGTCCAAGTGTGAGTAATACTCAACACACAGGGACTAAAAGAATAAGTGATCTCAGTGACAATGATAGCATGAAGGGCCGATCACAAGGGTCAGTCAAGGCAAGCTAGTTCCCAAAAGACCAAGTCAATATTGAGTGTAAACAAAGATACAAATACAAGCCTAGTTCCCAAAAGACCAAGAGGTCGAGATAGGGAACTGGTAGCTGTCTACTGCACTGTTATATCCATGCAGAAGAGCTCACTATCATTCATTACACTTACTTATATTCTTCACTAACAGTCCGACCGGATCCGCTTTGCAAATAATACACCATCACTACTATCGGATCTGGTGGATGCAAACCACCTTCTGTTTACTATGCTTATTCACATTCATTCATTTATCATGTTACTTATGATTTCTTCCATACAACATCAGTCATCCAGAAGTACATGTGTTACTTTATATTACTCTGGTTAGCTAGTACTTAAACTGTAGGATATTGATGTTGTACCTCAGTTTAAATATTGAGTTCAGTTGACATAGTACAGTCAGTCTTAGTTGAGACTTTCACTCATCTCACTTTGGACTGGAACCTTTGGATCTGACTGCTTCTACCTTGGGACAAGCGACTCTAACAAGGGATACTACTAATAGTGGTATCAACATCCCTATTGACATTTTGCACCACTCTGTATCGCACCAGATGGTTTACCTGGCTGTATCCAGCATAACTCTAACATGCACTATATATACGATTCTGGGATAATAAGGACCAGAGTAAAAGAACAAAGAACAATAGGTATCAAAGAACAAGAGCGCAAGAGTGGAATAGCAAAGAGCGAATAGGGAACAAGGAAAGAACAATAAGCTGATGACAGCGCAGGAGTGAGATGGTCAGTTGAATGATGAGTAACAAATGTGATCATGTGGTCATTGGAGCGTGTGAAAAGGAAGAAAGAAAATGATGTAGGTACTTACAGTGACGGCGAGCCATCACGCCCACCCCTAAATTGGGAAATTTTTTCCCATCACCACAACAAGTCTTCCTCGTCCTTCATTTTGGCAAGCAGATGAATGATAAAAACAAATATACAGTATGATTATACAATCTGAACTACGTAGAATGCAGCATAAGACTTTGAGAACACAATATATCAAAAAAGATCCAAAAAAATGTGGTGAAAACTGCTGGATGAGCAAAAATGGTATGGATAACAATGGCAGCACTAGTACTTCAACCAACGACCCTTCTTGTCCAGAAGGCCTTGGATACGGCGAGGGAAGGAGGTGTATAAATGGATAACATACTCGTTAAATTCAGCGCTATACCAAATAGTCTCTATTGCTGTCCAAAGTTGAGTGAGTGACTGAGGTGCAGGGTGTACTTTATGTAGGCGACGCTTAAGCTCAGCCCAAGCATTTTCGATAGGATTGATGTCAGGGGACTTGGATGGCCACTTGAGAACATAAATGGCATGGTCTGCAAGCCATTTCTTTGTGTCTCGAGCAGTGTGTTTGGGATCATTGTCATGTTGAAATATCCAACATTGGTCTTCATACCCCAATTCTTGGACAGTCGGTAGCAGGTTTTCCTGAACCAGAATGAGCTTGGACATAGAGGAGAATATTAAGTACACACCTCAAGAACCTTCATGTACACAAAACGGTCCATTATCCCCTCAATCCAACAAAGCTTCCCTACCCCATTTCGAGTGATGCAACCCCAAACCATTACTGAACCAGAACCCAGCCCTCTTCGGTCCCTTTGCAACACATTTAGCTCAGTGTAAGGGTCCTGTCCCCGTCGCCTGCGGCACCAACGAAGCCCATCTGAACCACCAAGTGCAAATTTTGACTCGTCAGAGAAGACGACATGATAGTGTGCCCATGCTGCGAAATATGCCCATTCATGCCAAGCTCGAGCAAATGCAAGTCGTTCATGGAAATTGTGTGGAGTAAGGATGACTTTACGACGGCAAACAAAGCCATGGAGACCATGCTTACTAAGTGTCTGACGAACAGTGCGTTGAGAAACATGAGGAAAGTGTTGACGTTGGAGGTCAGCACCATCAATTGCATGGCCTTCATTGAGGTCTGATATTCCAGCAATGATTTCCTCTTCTGAAATGGCTTTGTTGTGAGCATGGCGTGGAGGTTTATAGTAGCAGCCATGCTGTCGGGCAATGTAGTAGTTGCGGGAAATGGTTTTATGGTCAGCGGCTGTATTGCGGAATTCTGTGGCATTATGAGCGATCCAATTGAAGCTTTTCCCAAGCTCATCATGGTAAAGAAGTATAATTCGTCGTTTAGTAGGAGTTACATGAACAGGAGGAAGCCCGAGAGGCTTTTTTCGTACAGTCATCGTTGTTCAGAAGGAAAAATTTAGCATGTGAGAAAAAAAATCCCAATTTGGGGGTGGGCGTGATGGCTCGCCGTTACTGTATATTTGAAAATATAGAGGGTTTGAGAGAGCACTGTACTGTCAAAAATATGTGATGAAGTCACACTCTGAGTCGCTTGCAATGACAGGGATAGTGCAATGATGAACACTACGAACATATACCTGGGTCGGGAAACGGTCCGGATCGGAATAAGTTACAGACATCCCCTTCTCTAAATTCTGACAGCAATCATGCTGTAGGCGGGGCATAGGCTGATCAATCTTCATTCAGCTACAGCAGAGCTACAGCAAAGATACTGGACAATGACGGGAGTTTAATTAGTTTAATACTAATACAAGACCCGACTGCCGAGTTTACGGCACGGAGTTTGTCGAAAACCTTCACCAACATGAGCGAAGATGAAGAAGAGTATATCGTCGGTTAGCCCCCATTTCTTCCTCTTTACTTCTCTATCTCAGCAGTTTGTAGAATCTATCATCGCTGCTCGCGTAAAGAGACGAGGTAGAGGCAAGGCATGGGTGAGTGTTTTAGTCTCCTGCGAGGTAACGCGTAACGCTGAAATTTGACTGAATGATTCTCGAAGGAATATCGTGTCAGAGTGCGTATCAACAGCTCGTAGTACAATGAACCAACTGAGGAAGCTTTAGTGGAAAGGATATAGCGAGAAAGATGATACGTGAGTCCAACAATGAATACGCTTTTGAGTATCTCATTCCATTCAACACTCATTAGGTGGGAGCCGATCGAATCCTTTGCGGGTGCAGAACATTTCGTTGAAAGCTTCTGGATGAGGGCTTCTAAGTTGTTGAACGGACGAGATATACAGGATTTCAACGCTTTTAAGATTGGAGAACAATTCTTTCCAGTTGGTCCTCGTGCGTGACTTGTTATCTACTATTGGTCTATGCCGAGCTCCTATTATTACAGCTCTGAGGAAATTAAAATCTCTGCCTGCACTGAAAGCTACGTCTCCTGTCGCCAGTAGCTCAAAACCAAGTCAGACCACGCCGAACAACAACAAAAGACCACGTACTCTAACACCAACAATACCAGAAGAGCCTTCACCTAAACGTGCGCGTCAATTGGTCAACACTGGTACTGAATCTCCGTCTGCTCGCAGGATAAACAGGACTGCCACCTCTGTTTCTCCTCGTCGTTCAGCAAGAAAGCCTCAGAAGGAACCATCAGTCGTCCCGGCGTCCGAGGATGAAGAGGATAGCGAAGCCAAAATAGTAACGTCCGAAACACCTCCCCGCTCCAGGCGACATTCTACTGACGACAATATTGGCCAAAACTCATTGGATGACAACGAAACTCAACGCAAAGCAGATCTGCCTATCCCTGCGCACAGCGCGCGCGCCGCTAATCCTTTAGTGCATATGGCGGATGACCTCGGCGGTATGGACGGGGCAATAAGTGTCAAAACTCGGATATCGAGCAAAGACAACGCCAAGGCTACGTCCAAGCCCTCTACACCAGCCTCTGCGAACAGGCGTAAACCTGGTCCCGGTCGCTCTTCGGAAGGACTGCGGAAAAGTAAAACTACTAGCTCGCTGCTGACTTTCGACAAGGGTGAATCGAAAACTGTGAAGGGCAAGTTTGTCGCCACCGAATACACGGCACGGCACGAGGAAATTAACGAGATTGATGAGGGTCCTCCTGCTTCAAACGATCCATCATCTCGCCCTGTAGTTCTTTCGACCGGTGCAGAGCTACTACAATTAGCCGCGCGCGCAGTGAATATGGAGGATTTTGACGAAATTATAGATACCCCGCTTTCTGGGCCTTCAGACGAGCCCAACTCAAAATTGCAACGTAGGTATGTCAAATTTTGTGGGTCCCGGTCTCTTATCAACCCTTATCCTTGTTTTGCAGCCTGTCGCTCGCAAAAGAGAGTCTGTTTCCGTCACGGTCTGCGATCCCATTTGCTTCTGCTGCTTTCAACAAACGCCCAACCATATTTGGTCCCCTGTAAGCGACTATTTCCCCTTTCTTAACTTCGCACTCAAATACTTTTCAAGTGGCTCTGGTTCTGACGTTCGACCAAATAACACAGATGATACTACCAACATTACTCAAGTGTAAGTAAATCTCATTATGCGTAAGATCATTTAACCAACCATTCAAAACAGTGTTCAAACTCAGCCGTTCTCAGTTACTCTCGACGTGTCACGAAAACTCCCGGTCATTCTCACGGAGCTTTCGCCTGGTAACGCTCCAATCTTAGATAAAATCGTCCGCAATGCCTCAAGGGGACCGCCAGGAAAATTCTACTCTGACAAAGCTGCCCTTGCCATAATAGATACTTTTCGAACAGGCGGTGCATCTGCAAAAGTCATTCCATCTCCCAACGCTACTGAATTCGAGACGCAGGAGTTTGAAAAGTTTAGTGAGAGACTAAGTAGGAATGAATTGGTATGTTGGTCTCTTGAGCTTCGAGATATCTCTGGTTTGAAAACTTCCTAGTTTGTTCTTATGATTGACTTCGATCTTTTGGTGTTTTGCTCGTCGAGTTCCACTTTGATCACAGAGAGGCTCAATATCCCGCTCTCTCTTCTCAGTGAACCAGGAAAGCTCTTGGCCGAACGAGTGAGTATTTCGAATCACTCTGCATATGCCAACGCGGTGCTGCAGGCCAACGAGTAAGGATAAAGGTGGAACTCTTAGCCATTGTGTGCATCCCTATAATACTTTGCAGTACTTCATAAACTGAACCGCTCCGTATGTGTATACACCTGTGTAGTAACCTGCAGTGGGCCTCACGAAATATATAGATACAAAGATAAAGATAGGCAGGCAGTGACATATTCTATTCACTGTCACATCTGGTACTTGCTGGTGGGGATGCGTCTACCCTTGGATGATGTCCGAGTTAAACCATCAGGACCGCTCGTAATCCCGACTTTGGAAGCCTGTTTTTTGAGCTGTCGCACCTTGATTTCCCGTAAACGCACGACATCAAATACCCAGTCAGTTTCCTCTGCGAGTTTCTCTGCCTTTTGATGTAGCTCAACTTCTTCGAAATCAGAAAGGAGCTCGACAGAGCTTCGGTGACCGTTCCGCCAGAGTAAAAGTTGTAACACAGCTTCAGGAAGAAGGACGTTGAGACAATACTATTAAGAACATAAACATAAAGTTGTCAGGTTGAGAGCGGGATAGTTGTTCGGTGACTGACGTTAATTTTTTCCATCTTGGTGAGGTTTTCATATGACAAGCAACTCTTCTGCCTCTCTGATTTGACTGGTATATCTTCCACGATGATTTCGCCTACAACCTGGCTATTTAGAATCGTGTGATCGTCTACTGACAATAACGACGAAGGAGGAGGAGGAGCAGAAGGTGATGCAGGAAAATCATCCTCAGTCAACGCAGGTGAGGATCGCGACTCCAACGTTGACTCCTACATCGTATGAGACATACGAATATTTCCTTTAGAAGACATATAGATACCTTCAAGATCGCAGTTCTACTAGCCTCTTCGTCTTCAGGATCGGTGTTTTCTTTGGAAAAGTGGTGAAGCGTATTCGACATCGCAGAACCACTAGGTATTGATTTCGACAACAAAGCGGCATTCTCAACGTGTCCCAAAGGGTGAGGAATCGAGCCATCCAACGAAACGGCATTGTCGAGGAAGTCAGGGGCTTTGATCTCGTCTTGAAAACACCAATTAGATAAGTGCTCCTGGAGCTTATCGACGTCTCTGGGAGGTATGGTTCCACGCAGCCCCGCTGACGCACCCAGTCCTGCGCGCGCTTTGCCGCCCTTCATGAAGCTGTCGTGTCGATCCTTAGCCGGTGCGTATTTCCCGTTCAAGATTGCTTGAAGAACAGGTTTGAGGTATGCTAGCTGGGCACGAATGGGAAGGTCATTGAAGGTACAGGATAGGGAAGGAAGTGGAACGGGACTGGAACTGCGAGAAAGGGTAGTGGAATCCGATAGTTGGGCTAAATCTTCGGCATCGTCTTCTGGGTTATCCGGGTAGTCACTTGAAAAATTGCCCATCTACCAAAGATGTATTCAGCGTCACTCCCGATATACTGGTAGTCCGACCAACTTCGCAAGTACCAAATTCCGGCTCATGGCAAGCGTAAAACCAACTTCTAGGCACCTCCTGTTTCGTATCATCCAGCCATAGGACTCTGTACTTAGGCTCTTTCTGTCGTGACCTCCCTTTCGGTTTCAGTGGAGGAATGTAGGCCAGCAATTTAGCTGGCCAATGAGCAATCTTCCTGTCCGCCCTGTTGCGCGCAAGTACTAGTTCACCCGGAATGTCGAGCATCTCGTCTGCTTCCGGGGGATCCCAGTCGCTGACATTGCCCTCTGACGCGTTCTGATCTACCGTTTCATTATCATCGCTGTCACGTTCCTTCCACTTCGGTTTTCCTGTTGTCCTCGTATGCCTCTTCGAAGAGTTTGCACCCTGGGAAGCACTGGCTGATGCAAAACGGCTGGCTGCACTGAGAGCAAATTCAATTGGCGGAAGACCGTCATCCTCATCTTCTTTATCCCTAAGTATCTCGCAGACCGCAGCTTGCCAATTAGGATTCGCAGCTGATAGCGCATGTTTCTGCTTTTTCTTGGGAGATCCAAATACAGACATTGGTTTCCGGCGAGCTGAAGTGGAACCGAAGCGCGGACGGCCCAGGGAGTCGGTGAGAGAAAGGATATTGTCGGCAGAGGGGTTCTGTATGCAGATTGTTGGAAGAGATTCACCAAGAGTGCCATAAGGGCGGACAGTTATTCCACCCTTTGCCATCCCGACAATCTGCTTTTTGTTAGTAGCTGGAAGCAAAATCAGAAGCAAAAATGTATCAATACCTTTGCGGGCCACCACATGTATTCACTTCCATCATTGTCATCGTCATCTTTCGCATCGAAAATTTGGGTTGCGTGATTAACACGAACCCAGACAAGCTTTCCCAAGCCTTCAATGTCCCAGCATTCTTCAGATTTGGCCTTGGAATTGAGTTCGTAGTTCGTAGTTGGAATCAGAGGAGTCAGGGGCGACAGAATTTCAATGTCACTGTCGTCGTCTGAAGAAGCCAGAGGCCTCTTACGCGAGGAAGTTCCAGCCGACGAATCTAGAAGGTCGATCCGAATTGCTTCCAAGTTTCGCGGGCGAGCTGAAGGAGGTATGGAGTCCAGGTAGCCTTGTACCGCCTTCTTCTTGCTGCCATACTTCACGGGTATTAATCCTTTCTTTATCCCTGTTTCTCCGAAAAGGATGTCCCTCGAGCTTGAAGCTGTAGTCCTGAAAGTCGCAGCAGAGTCAGGATTAGACTGTTCCGCTGGAGGATCTCCCTCCATCGTTAACGTGTATTCGGAAAACTAAGCTGAAATTGTATGGCTATTAGCCGGCCCGATCGGGATTCTTTAGATATGGGCGCCAAATGGGCGTCAACCTTCAAATCGTAGGTTGATGCCTTCTCTTGATATCACTACTACTTCTCCAAGCTCCTGGAAATACCTTTCAGAAGGGGGCGCGACCCTAGTCTTTGCGTATGCTGGGCCACCCGATGAGCGATTCGACCAGACAGTCTTGAGGCTTAGAAAAAATTCAACTGCAGTAGAAGACGAAAAAAGCATCACCTTGTTCCAAACTGAAATAATCTCCTGCTTGTTGCCGCAAAAGCATTTAGTGCATATGGAGGCTGTGATGTTATCTTTATCTTGGCTGGAGACAGTATCGAATCTTTGCGCAAGCTCAAGGCCGGCATGGCGAACTGGTGATATCGATTTGAAGTGTACAAGTGGATTCTTGGCTCCCAATTTGGTTTCCAGCCCCATCAGTGTAGAAATCAAGGTGAATTCCATCGTATCGCATATGCATTACCTTTCAAATACCTTTCACTCCCCTTTCTCAAGCCCAAATGGTCCTTTCTTAGGCCAGGAATGCGTACATGTCGTTTCTGCATGCACTCTTCTTGTCGTGGCTGGACCACCTCCTATTGCCCTCTCGATCTTTTCTCTTCATCTCCTTCGCGAATGAAAAACGCTTTGTACGCCTTGTACGATTCGTGGACCGCAGGCGCTGCAACTCAAAACAATTTTCGCTTGTTCATCGGCGGTGGCCTGGTAACTCGTAACGGTCTGCTACCTATACTACAAAGGCTGGGCTTGCTTCATTCCTCTATTGCGGAGGAGAATGAAGTCCGTGAGCTTGTCGTCGGAACCTTGCATGCATCCCTTCTTCAACCCGAGTCCTTGACACTATTGAAGACGCTGAATAGATTACAGAGAACATTGGATGGCGTAGGGATAGAGGGTTTGGCTTCACTATGGGACAAGGTCTACTTGGGAAAGAAAAAGTTTGGAGAAGGAATTCTTCAGCCCACGCTCAACGAATGGAAATTATTCGTCGATGAGTACCTGGAACATCAAAACTCCTCAGTGTCATCACAAGCGCAACCAGACGAAGTCCATCTTCGATATCACATCTTATCCTATCTCCTTTCCGCTACATTCAAAGATTGTTCCATAATGATCAAGCTGCCTGATCTACATCACAATTCTTCTCCTCCCCAAATAACCTTGATCGATCTCGACTCAAAACCTATTCAACGCCTCCAAAAATGGCTCGAGCAGGATCGGAATATTGTTTATGAGTACACAGTAATATCAAGACAGATGCTGAAGAAGGAATGCGTGGATGATTTAGATAGGAGCACTGATAGATTATACAATTAGTTGTTTACTCAGGATTGTACATGCACATGCGCAAGCATATCACCCAGTCGCACGAGCTCTACTAGCGGTCCGTGTCCTCGAATGAACATCCGCTTCATCTTGCGAAGGATGTGCTAATATATCCCCAGCAAGCAATCCACCCTCTTCCTCTGCCGCTCTACTTCTTGAGCGATGCCTGCGAGGTTTTGAACGATAGATAAAAGATTGTGTGACAATTGTGAGGTCGAACACTAAGGTGCCGCCGCTTCCTAGCAAATAGCTGACCGAAAGAAGGTGCGAAGTAAAGGATTACAGAGTAAGTATAATAATTAAGGGTAAAAATGGCATGCAACTAACGGTATGCTTTCTTTGATGAAATCCTCAGAACGGGGTGCTGGCTGATAGACTTCTGGAGAGGTGAGAATGGAAGCGACGTAGAAGGTGTTTCCAAGGAACGCGAAGATGAAGAGAAACATGGACAGGCCCTGAATAAGGCAGTGAGTATCAAAATGAGGAAGATAGATGGGATGCTAACCTCTACCGATTTTCTAACATACTATGAAACCCGGATCGAGGAGAATCATGAGGAAAAGTGAATAGAGTTTCGAAAAATGACATACATTCTTCCAGATTTGGGGTAATCGAGACGTCAAATAGAGTGTAGTGCATACCCATGCAAATATACGCCCAATTACACGTTCATTAGAGTCGTTTACAATCTTGGGTTCAAAAGCAGGTAGGCCAGTAGTGGGAGGTATACTGATCGAGGTATAGGAATCGTTGAAAGAAACAAATCCATCAACGATATAGGACGTGGTAACACCCCCAGTCGGGGAAAATGTGCTCGTTGAATCTATTGCTCGAGGTAACAAGACCCGTCCGTTTCTTGACGCGTTCGATAACGATATAATGTGCCTTGGGTTTGAGAAAGACCCTAATCCAAACAGAGTAAAGACTCCTAGGAAAACCATACTAGCGCTTTGTCTGCTAACTCGCGAGCCACGTCCCAGTGATGTAGATGGTAGCACTCTATCTATGTGCCCTTGACCAGGATCTCGCTGTAATGTCCTTCCGCGAGCTGTAGAGTCTGCTGCATTGTCGAAAGTTGATGGAGGAGGAAGATACGCCGATTGAGTCAAGGCAGGGTATCGTCCAACACTACTTCCTCTCCTCTGCCACTCCATATTCCAAAGTACCTGCTTGTTACCCATGGTCTGGCCTCCCTCTGAATGGAAACTGTCCGCCAATGCAGAAAAGGCGCCTTCGTTCACCTCATCTCCGTCTCCATCGTCCCTTGAAATTCGACTCGCGGATGAATCGAGAAAAGTCTCTCGGTTTGATTGAGGCCATCTGTGTATTCGACGAGGGGCGTTGTGTTCTTCATGCTGGGCTGCTAAAGCAGCAGCAACAGCTACGTTTGATGCGACAGCGGATAGTCTGCGATAAGGCGGCGAAGGTCTGTCACCAACGGACGTGGGACGAATTCGCGATCTCGCCCGGGGAGGATTGACGTGTTGATAATAGACATACTGACCTACAAGTGCGAAGTCTACTGAAACAAAATACGCTGCAAGCCATGTCTGTACGATTAGATTATTCAACAGGCCTTTATGGCTGGTGCAATGGAACGTACTTGGAAAGGTAGCTGGTTAGTGAGAATACAACCAATGAGATTCGAGATATCGCCTAGAGTTACAGTATTTGGTTAATTTGACGGTATGGCCCAGCTTAGGGAAAGCTCACCGAGCAGCCAGTTGGCAAGAAAAGGCAAAGCAAGTCCCTCACACGAGCGTCTGCGAATATTCTCCAGGACCTGGCTGGGGTCTTGTGAGATAGCAGAACAATTTTATTGAAATATAGCACTGAACGGAAATTGGGCTCCAAGCCAACAAAAGATTGAGAGGTAACCAAGAAAGATACTGAAGTCGGTAAGGGAGGCCATAACAGCCCTGGGGAGGTCAAGGACGTCAAAAGGAAAGCTTGGATATATATAACATAATACTAGCAAACTCAAGTACCCTAACCGGGCTTTCTCAGTCTCCTTATCTTAACTTCATATAGTAAGTAAAGTAGCAATGGGAAAACGTATATTCTTAGTACTATTCATTCATTTTTTCTTTTCTATAGAACTGGCAAATACCTCCTTCTTCCATGCAACGACATAAACGGCCCACAGATTCTATTGACGATCTTTCCTCGTCTTCTAAGCAACCTCCGCCATCCAAAAAGACACGGTTCGTCGAACCAGGCGAGGATTCAGCCACCTTCGCCGAAGAAGTTGACTCTGCTCTCGAAAATCCGTCTGCACATCGCAAAGGGCGCGTCAAGAATGAGGGATACGACTCGGACTCGAGTGATGACGGCGAGGGTGTAGTCTACAGTAGGAAAAAAGAAGCAGAGAACGATGAAGATGACGATATGTTCGCAGCAGCCGAGAAAGAGGAGAAAGCTGAAGAATCAGGCGCGAAGAAGAAGGAGAGTTATATGCGCCTTGGTGATATCGAAGGACAAGTATTTGGCAATTCTGGTTCAGAGGAAGATGATTCTGAGGATGAACCAGAAGACGAGGACGAGGTTGAACGCAGAAAGAAAGCTGGAATGGGATTCGAGCTATCCTCGTTCAACATGAGGGAAGAGATGGAGGAAGGAAAGTTTACAGAGGATGGGTCTTATGTCCGTTCTTTCGACCCACATGGTATTCACGACCGTTGGATGGAAGGTTTAGATGAGAAGGCAATTAAACAAGCACGGAGGCGGAAGCGGCAACAGGAGCAGATACAGAAGGAAAGAATGAATGCCGAAGAAAAGGAACTCGAGAAAAGCGGCGGGAAGCCTACTTTGGAGAAAGAGCTACTGGCAATGCTCAGGAAGGGCGAAACCGTACTAGAGTCATTGCAGCGACTAGGTGTAGAAGCCAAGAAAGCTAAACGAAAATTGTGAGCTCTATCTTTAATTTATCTCAATAATGTCATTCAATCCTTCTACGTAGGGAGAAGAACGCTCATGGTGATGCTATGGATAGCGGTTCGGCGGCCAAAATGCCCTCTGACATTGACCACATCACCCACTTGGCTTCGACCATCATGTCACTAGGCGAAACCGATATATATTCAAAAACTTATGAAGAGCTGGTGCGCTCTGTCAGATCTTCTGGCACGGTTGACGCGAAATGGGTGCCTCCATCAGCGAATAAAAAGTACGAATATAAATGGGATATGCCTGGAACGGCTCAATCAGACCAGACGTTTGGTCCATTCGAGGAAGAGGAGATGCAGTCGTGGTTCAAAGCATCTTATTTCGGACCCTCAGGAGAGAAAGTCAAGGTCAGGCAAGTGGGCGGGGAGTGGATGGATTGGGATGAACTGCTGTAATGAGGTTTTTATCGGCTCCTCCCTGAGGTTGTATCTATCTTTATCGCTGTTTGTATCTCTAGTCAATAATGTCATCGTCAAACGGATGTCCGCACTTCTGCGAGTAATGTAAAGTAACCATGCGAGTGTTGTACAATGGGAAGTTGAAAATAAAAAGCTAGAAGTAAATGTAAATGAAGTCCCAAATTCAATGACTGATGTACTGAAACACGAAAGAAACCTCCGGAAGACCAACTTCAGCTCGCAGTAAGTCGTCATGATTGCCTTTCAACTCTTCGTTGGTAAAATGATTCCACCTGATCATAATAACGAACGATTAGAATGCCGCTGCGTTTTGCAGACTGAGCCCATTGGGATGAGAAACACATACGAGCTAGCGTCTCCGTAAAGCAGAGCCGGAGCCTTAATCATCTGTCTACCATTCTTGCATCGTTTACACTTGAACGTTTCGTGTGTCTCGCACAGTGTCTTCTCATTGAACAAGAATAGCTGTCGCAATGCGTCCAGGGTGAAATGACGCTCCGTATCCTCCTTCTCGTCTACGACGGCTGATGAAAGCGCTTGTTTGTTCGCTTGACGTTGGAAAATCTTCTCTTCTATTGTCCCTGTGGAGATGAAGCGGTAGACAAAACCTGCATAGGCATCAGTCACTTGAATGCCAGCAGAAGAAAAGTGGATGTGCAAGCCATCGTACATTCTTTCTTCTGCCCGTCACGCCACACTCGAGCTAGAGCTTGTTGATCTGCAGCTGGATTCCAGTCTATAAAATATAACTCAGAACTGCCGCGGGATTCCAAGAGCGTCTGATAAGCTACCTGGATCAAAAAGGATAAGTCGATTCGCGCCAATGAGGTTGATACCACATCCTCCGGCTTTACTACTGAGGAGGAATATAAACTCCTTCCCTTCAGGGTTGTTGAACTGGTCAACCAATTTCTGTCGCTTTGTAATGCTCATTGTGCCATCGAGCCTGAAGAATTCATATCTGAAAAGGCAGGGTTGATCAATTGTAGATAAATGTGAAATGAACAATGTACTTCTTGCTCCGGCATAGCTTCTCGAACAGATCTAGCGTCTGGGTGTAATTGCTGATCAAGACGATCTTATCGTTCGTCTGCGTTCGAAGCTGGTGCAGAAATCTGTGTACAAGACGTTAACTTTCATCAACTCTAAAATTTGACAAACAACAACCGACCTCTCGAGTACCAAAAACTTGCCACTCCAATCACATCGAACCGTTTGACTATTCCTGCCTCTGGACTTGGCAGTTTGACCTGCACCACAAAAGCCCTCTGGGATCAGATTGTCAGAGCCCTTGAGATCCTCTGGCAAATTCAGAAGTTCTGGATGATTGCAAAGCTTCTTTAAAATATTAATGGCCTTGAGGGGTTGAGACTCGGTTCCTCTAAGAAGGGCTTTTATTTCTGGCGAGGAGATAAAGAGACGATAGAGTGATAGTTGAAATTCAGATAAGCCGCAAAACACCACTTGCTCGTATTTGACGGGAACTTGATTCGGTGAGTTATTTTCATCGAAGATATTTCGAGGACGAGTTCCACTCACGATACTTGGACAGGAGATCGTTTGTTCGACGAATGATGAATTTGGTTACCAGACCACCAAGTTCCTTTAACTTCTTTTCACTTTCGGCCTTTACAGAGTCGCTTGCGGACGCGTCTCTCCCGCGAATGATGTGATTTTCAAAATTCTTCTTGAAATCATTCTTGGAACCAAGGTAATTGGGATTTGCGAAGTTCAAAAGCGAGAAGTACTCAGACAGATCATTCTGATAGATGGGTCAGTCGAAGTTGAGTATTACAGGATGACAAGGTCATGTACCTGGATCGGTGTTCCTGTTAGAATGACGCGTCGTTTAACGTCCAGACCATTGAGTGCTTGGAAGGTCAGGGAATCTTCGAGCAGAGTAGTCATATGTAAAGGGAAGGGAAATTCAGGCAATAAGGCGAACCGGAATTCTTCAATCTATGACCTTCATCGCAGAGCAAGAGCCCGATCTTACAATTTGTGAGATAGACCGTCAGCGTCCGTAGCGTCTCGTAAGAGACGATCATCACTAGCGTTTGATGTAAGTTTATGCGTAGCAAGTACTTCAAAACGGCGTACCTGGTTGAGTTACATTGCGCCCACAAGCGGCTACCCACTGAGCTACCTTAGGTAGGAGTTCGGCTTTGCCACCTTTACCGTCTACGGCCAAAGCATTGA
Source organism: Lentinula boryana (assembly GCA_027886635.1). Taxonomy (NCBI): domain Eukaryota; kingdom Fungi; phylum Basidiomycota; class Agaricomycetes; order Agaricales; family Omphalotaceae; genus Lentinula; species Lentinula boryana. The sequence goes on from MU790544.1 coordinate 116,738, forward strand.
TAGCGTCTGCGCCTAACCATTTGACTGGAATTTATTCAGACGAAAAATCGTTTCGCCAAGCCAAGGGCGCACGCACCAAGCTCGTTGGCCCAGTTCTTGACGAGACTTGATGGGCAGGCGATGATACATTTTTCAATCGAAGGTTTACCTGCATGGGGAGACTGCTTGATCAAGGTCCACATGAGGGTAATGCACTGTAGAGTCTTTCCAAGACCCATCTCATCGGCCATGATACAGCCATATTGGTTATCGACCATCATTCCCGTTGCGCATTTGTACAGGAACTGAAGAACGAATGAAGAAAAGATGGAGGAGGACGCCGCGAGCAACATACTTTGACACCTTCGACTTGATGAGGTCGCAGAACCTTTGACAGTCGTGGATCAATGACGACCGGGACTTTCGCCACCTTATCCTTTTTATCCTTTCCTTCGCCCAACAGAACCTTCAAACTCTTATGAGGATTGAACATGCCAGCAGTTTTCGCCTCAGCCTCCTTCATAGCTTTCTCTTTGGCCTCTAGTTTTTCTCTCTCAATCTTCTCCTCTTCTGTCTCTCTATCGTCGATAGTAGGGTCATATAGCACGATGGCATGGTCTTCCATAGGATCGTGAAGAGGTCTCGGGATTAACTTTGCCTGTGGACGAATGCCGAGAGAAACATTAGATAGAACTAAAGCAACATCCTGGCCATCCTTGTTCCGCATTGATGGCATTGAGAATCGTCGGATCCGGTCAAAAGGCTTGGGTTTGAAGACTGGATACTGCTTGACAGCCGCCAAGAGCTCATCTTCATTCATGTAGTCCCTATCATCCTTCTTTTGCCTCTTCTTGCTGAGTCCATCGTCGTCGGTATCAGATCCAGCCTGCTGTTCCTTGTAGGAAACTCGTTTTCGTTTCCTCTGAGATTGAACGCGCTCAATGTTGGTCGTGAAGCTGGGGGGCCGAAAAGGCTTGTTGATCCGAGTACTTTCCTGTAGCCTGTCGACCACTTTTCCGTCCGCTGTAGTAGGTGCTCTCCTGAGCATTTCTGAAGATCAAGGTGGAAATGACTTGAGAACTACTTGAAGCTGAAGCTGAGGTTGACGACAACGCTTACATTTGACACGTGCCCGTATCTTACCGCGCTAGTGAGTCATATTTTCTTCTTAGTCAATTGGAAATCACGGATCAACATCTCTCCCTCAGGTTCTCCTTCTACCATCTGACTACGAATAAACAGCCGAGAAACTTTGCGACCTGCAAACAATTACATGTGCAACAGGCAATATGTTTTTATTCATGTTTCCTCTTCCGGTTGCCATGGTCGCATCATCTGGCGCGTTTAAAGCAGGCTGCACCAGTACTATAGGCCGGGCAATATTTCTCGAAATCCACAGTCAGTTTACTGAACGCGATCCGAACTACTGGACTTCTATCCTGCTACTTGCTAGTTCCTCTTACTATTGAATAAATTCTTCGCTGCTTATTCTTCATTATTTCAGAGTCAGGCACTTTTCTTGGCGAAAGAACAAGTGCTGATGATGCCAAGTGAAGGTAAAAGATGCCCGCGCATCATATAAAGCGCATCAGCCAAATAATAAACCAGAATCAAACTCCCTCCATATCCCTCATTTGCCCGTTCGTTGCTACTCAGCATTAAGTCTCGCTCGTTTAATAAAATGCGCAGAAGTATCATATTAATTGGTTTCGCTGCTGGTCTGCAGAGTAAGTGTTCTTCAAGGTTATCATTACCTGATGAGGCCTCTGTTCTAATTCTGGACACACTTCTTAGGTATCGTTGCTCAGTCGACGTCTCTCTACATTCCTGGATTTGATGATCAGCCGATTAGCGCTGACATTGTTGGCGTTGACTCCAGCGGCCATACTACATGGGATCTCCAGCCTGGTTCAGTCACAGATGACTCCGAGGGTGGTTTTGTTGGAACAGGTAATTCTATAACCTCTGAGAACTATCGGTTCTGAGTTGCGTGATACAATACTGACACGATCTATGCATAGTCACTCTCGTCGAAGGCGCTGACGGCGCACATTTAACCTATGCCGACGCCTCTCTTTCCCTTACCCTTGGTTATGACTGCACTTTTTCCTCTGGTCAGGCTATCTGCAGCGGTGTTGACAATGATCAAGGTACATTCACCGAGACGGAGACCATCTCGTCCTTCGCGGTTGCACTGGGGACCGCCACAGTAGCAGGAGCCTCCGCCACTGGCACGAGCAGTGGCTCTTCTCAAGTTTCTGGTTCTGAATCGGGTTCCGCAGCTCCGAGCCAGAGCGGTAGCTCAAACTCCTCCTTGAGACGGGTTGCCGCTACCTCTAGTTCCTTGCTTGGAGTTGTAGGCCTCGTGTTGTTCTTCTTATAATGCTTTCAGACTCTTTTTGTAATCGAGTATCGTGCGAGCGGAAAATTAACATTACCTCTGTTGGTGTCGTCTTTATACACAAGGTTGAAGATTAACTATAGATTAAATGTTTGAACTTCGGCGTTATTTACGCCCTGCACCAGCTTACACTACCCGGCCCCACGTGCTTTCATTTTACTGCGAGCGCTTTTTTCAACCTTTCAGCGCTACTTGACACTATGCTTCAGCTCCGTTTACTCCTTCTTTCTCAATCTGATCTTCACTTCATCTATTGCTCCAATATTGACGGAGAAAGACTTCCAATTGAATCCCATCACAAAATGCCTCGGGATAGACCACTTTTTCATTGTAAGGAAAAAAGCCTCGAGGTACACACGTTCTGATCCTATGATAACTGAAATCGTGATTAGCTGAGAACAGGGCTTTCCGGCTTCTACCTTAGCTTGAAAGAAAGTTGCCGTCCAGGTTCTTTCATAACTGACGTCCATCTTCTCAGTATAAAGTCTTCCAGTCTGCGCTGCTGTCGCTTTTTCTCTCTTTGTCCGCCTTTTCTTTGTTAGTGACCCGCTGTTTCTGCGATGACCGAGTCGTATATCAGTCCGCAGGACGTGGCGCAGTACTACAGCTCGCAGGACAGAGTCCGAAATTGGATCACTACGCATGCAGACCACGTCTTCACCTCGCCTAATATTCCTCCCTCGGAGCTTGATGATGAGGAAGCCTTATCTTCGCCACCGTCTGACGTAGAAAGCTCTCATTCTGTTCCGCCACAGTTGAAACTACAGTACCCAGACGGTAGAGAATCTCCCATTCCTCATCCAACAAAATCTCCAAAGGAATCAGGCTCTGGACGAAATTCTCGTTCCAGGTCCAATCCGCATTCAAATTCGTCACATCAACGATCGAGGCTTGACAACACGCCTCCTTACTCTCCCATACTAATTTCAAACGCCCGGAGAGAAAGGGAAAAGTTAAGGTCAAATTCCCCTGAGGAAATACATATCCTACCTTCCGCATCTGACGAAATTCCGCCTGTACCGTCCACCTCGCATCATTCACGCTCACGCTCTCTTCCTCGAGATGCCTTTTCCCCTTCACAAAATCACGATCCAATGCCTAGCACTCCTTATGGAACGACAAACATGCAGATGCAGACGCAAATGTCACCTCCCGTCATACCTATGTTACCGTCGCCTGGTCCCCACGCCGGTTTTGCCCGAACTCAGCCTGCTCCTGCGCCCTGGCATCCATATTCAAACGCAGTCAGAGCAGGACCAATGGTGCCACCCAATCGAGAGCACTTTAAGCATAATCCACCCTCCATCATTTATGCGCCTTCCAATAACTCTCGTACGAACTATCACCCTCCCGCGATTCTCTCGTATCGTCCCACAACAGGCCCGAATCGTATTTTCTACAGCCACTCAGTGCCTCCTGCCCAAGCTCAGATAGCAAATGCAGGATACCCATCGGTACACGGTACCTACGTACCTCAGGAAGAAAGAAGTCACCACCACAAACGATCCTCAGAATTGCGGCATTCCTCCTCCCGCCATAGAGACCGAAGTGTTGGCAGCGCAAAAAGTGGCAAAAGTAGTAAAAGTAAAGACACTATTTCGAAAGGACACGGACGTGATCGATCCCACTCTTTACCTCTAGAACAAGAATATCCGGCCCCACCCACGGAACACCATCATCGTCATCATCATCATCATCATCCACGCCCTCCATCCCCGGCGGGTAGCCAGAGGTCGGGTAGTACATATTACGTTCTTCCAACTGCGAGGCAAAAGGTCCATATTTTGGTACGTATTTCCGTCTTTTTTTTACAGCAGCATCTTGGTAATTAATCACTCGCATTGTTATTTTGGACTTATCAGCGGTCACCCGAGACACTTTACACCGCAACTACAACGACACAATCTCCTACAACACCTATATCGCCCACTGGAAGTATTAAAAAACCGCTTTTGCAACGGCTACTCGGTGGTTTTGCCGAACGATTTTCGTCATCTGGTTCATCCAGAGGTTCATTACGAAGACGGCATTCGACAGGGACACGTCCAGCTGATCCTGTGTCTGGACACTAGTGCTTTTGTAACTTGAGCTTACATTCTAGAATTTCAATGTTTCCCAGGGATGCACACGATCTCAAACTTTCTTACTCACTGACTTACACGACTATCTTCTGTTTGATTCATAATCCGTGATGTATGCTCTTGTTCTACCCATGATTTCTTCGGGTCTTCTCTTCTTCTTACAATTGACCATGGATAAGCAGGCTACCTTTGGGACCGTGTTCACCATTGTGTTCACCGGGTGTTCCTCTCTCTTCCCGTGCATTCTCTTCGGAATATCCATTCTTGTCTTGATCACCAGTGCCACGATTTCTTGCATAGCCTTTAGCCTGACTTGTAGCTTTGGGCATTGTGTCCTGCAACGAAAAGGTTTCCACTTCTCTTTTGTCCTTCATTGACCTGTCTGTCCAATTGGATTCTATGTGTGAGTCTTATCATGCACTCTTAGTACATTATCGGCTGTGAATCATAAACGTTCATGCTTCCCCACGTCTATTTCATTTAGTTTGAATAGCTCGATCACGAACTATTACCGTGGTCATGAAATTTGCGGTGAGTGAGTGGAACGGAGAAAATGAAGCTGTCTATGTCAATTATAGTCCACGACATTATCATTAGCCAGCCGCGAGGACAGTAAAATTAACACATCCACATCGTCAGATGGTAACACTGACTATGACCAAAGCGGCGTATACTCCTAGGTTCGGTAAAGTGAGACATTGATTTTGACTGTTCAGGCTGAGCATTTACAAAATGTACAAGAGTTCGTACTGTACAACAAAAATAATACATCTCCACTTATTCTTTCACCAAAGCCGGGCTTGGGACTGGGGTCGCAACAATTTGAGGAAGGTATCCTCCCGAATCGTCAGATCTGTAGACTCGAATTACCTCCCATCCAGTACCGGCCAGTAGCTCGACCATATGTGCGAGTGTTCTTTCTTGAGCATTGAAATGAACAAACATAGATAGATCAGCAAAATGGGTGGAGGCATTGGCAACTCCTAAATTGGCAAGCAAAGGAGGTGGAGGAGCGGGAAGATTGGCGCCAAGTATGTTGGAGGGAGGAGAGGGACACGGATGGTTGATGATAGTGTCTACGATGACCAACATAGTCGTTGGAGTAGCAGCATCACGAAGCCTCTGCAATATACGCGTAACATAGCGATCGGACCAATCATGAGTGATTTGCTTCAACAAAAACACGGTAGCAGAGGTTTGAGGCTGGGCCTCAAAAAAGTCGTGCTCTTCAGACATAGGCATTAGATAGACCCAAACTGGTGATGACTTCTGTATAACGCACCATGATACTCGATCTTTCCAGAACTCAAAGCGTCTGGAAGTAGTTTCTGACAATGCTAATTTAAAAGTTTAGTTTCCAAGACATACGTAGTAACCACCGGCATATACCTCAGTACCAAGCTTGAGAACCATCGCCCGATCTTGAACAATACATTTCAGGTGACCAAACGCCCGCACGATGCTGATAGCAGAGACACCAATGCCACCTCCCACATCGACAATCACACTTCCCTCAGGTAAGGACGCCCAGTCAAATCCTGAAAATATGGTCAGCACGTACGTTGGCAAGAAATCATTCTGACAATTTACCTTTCAGTATAGCATCAGGTGGTTGCAAGCTGTTAACTCCGTTCATTGCAATTCCGAACCGGCGCAGACGCATCTCATTCGAGGGTTCTTCGAACCACGACCACATACTTCCTTTGTCGTAACCGAGCGCTGTCATTAGCGGAGAGCGTTCGGGACTATCTTCGAAAGCCGTTTCAGGGGTCATGATATGGTCCGCGATTTGGCCTGCCCCTTTGTAATCTTCGTCGGCACTGTTCGCAGACTGTTAGTCGCTGAAAACACAATCTATACAGCTTTCGATATATGTACCAGTGACCTATCAAAGCTGCGATACCGTTAGTACCATTGAATTTCGCCATAGGACTGTCAGCAACGGTTGTTAGAAGTTTCAAACTTGCCATCCGTGAAAGTACTTGCCTCTCTTTTATCTCCTCGAGGGACTTCTCTGTGTCCCAGACAGAGGAAAGACGATTATTCGCGTAGACATCGGGTTCTATTTCTCGGAAGATATGATAGGTGGCCAAATAGCCTAGGATACTAGCTAAGAAGTACAAAGCGTCAGAACAAATTTGGAGTTCACAGATGAGACGTATATACAAAGTTTGGTTGGATCAACCTGGGCTTTTTTTGCAATCTCCTTTACGTGCATTCCCTGCAAAATTATGGATATGGAAAGAGTTTGAACGAAAAAGGACCAATTACTCACCTGAGGTCCCGCCTCTCGCAAAATCTCAACGATGTTGGTCTCCATTGCTGCTCTGAGAGCGGAAGGTAGATAGTACTATGGGGATGAACGTCAAAATGCATTGAACATTCCAAGGATAACGGATTACCCCAAAAAGACTGTTGAAGATATACGACGGCGGGAGTTGTACATTCGCGATCAGTTGATAAGCTGCAGACGTCAACAATGCAGTTGCTGCTTGGACGCTGGATTCTAAGCGGATAGAGTCGCGTTCGCTGGGCGGTTCATCGAGAGACGGAAAATCGAAACCACGTTTTTCGAACGTCGCTTCGATGTCGTCTACAGATTTCTGGATGATGCTCAAGAGGCTGCGTAACGCAGAAGGCATTGGGGCGACGAGGAAGTTCCTTTTCCTAGTGTCAAATGGGTGAATGATACAGTTGACTTGAGTCTTCAATTTTGGGGGTTTATATACCAGATTAGCATGAATTGACCCTGCCATTGCATACATGCGAGGATGCGCGCAGTATTTACGATACTGTTTACTAGCACTCGGCTTCCATTGTCAACCCGGTCCACAAACAGCACGTTGATTTATCGATTACATTCCAAGCTTTCGCGAAGGGTCACAACCATTCAAAATTCAGGTCAATTCAGGTCAGATCCTGGTCGGTTGTGCAAGTCGTGGTGCCTTCACATGTTCTAGAACACAGAAACAAAGAGCAAGTGAAAGCGGATTAGTGGCACCTAGCAGTCAGGATGATGTTGAACCAATGTTGAACCTACTTATTCCGGAATACGTTAGGAGAATCCCGAATAGAGATAGGCAAGTGAAAGTATGAAAAGCGGTAGCGATGTCGGATATAAATGAAGCTGCACGATGCAGCATGGATTCATCTGGCACAATCGGAAGGAAGAATGAAGAGAGGGAGTCTTTTTCCGATGGCTTCATCGTTGTGTAATGCTGAATTCTGTATATCATATCATGATATGAGCATTGGGAGGGATGCATTATAAAAGCATGGCCTCTTGGAATATCCCCAGTAGTACTGGTATTCAGTGGAAGGGAACAGTTCCACGTAAATAAAATTAGAGCGCAATCAGATGAATGCCATTGAAATCGGCACGTCGTCGCAGGAGAGAAAGTGTCACTAGGTCACGCGTTATTGAACGCTAAGAGTTTCTCTTCCCGAACCTTCACAATGTCATCACTCGCTGAAGCTGACATGCTTCAAGCCACGCCAGTCCAGCTGGTAAGTTGTCTATTTAATCCCGGTGTAAAAATGACAGTTTCGAAATATCGTTACAGCGTTCGTTGATACTCGATTACCTGGCCCACAATGGATACTCAAAAACTGCTCGAGCTTTCATTTGCGACAGTGCTGTTCGCCACATTGGTGTAGACGGTGACGAGGTCATGCAGCCTCAAACGGCTTCTGGACTCGGTCCTAGTACTTCAGAGTTGATGGAATCAACTTTGAAGCAGGCGGAACTGCGAAAGCGTGAGCAAGATGAAGGAACGTCTCTGTGCAGTAGTGTCGATTCCTAATCCTCTTGCTCCATCTAGAAATTCGGACAGAGCTTCGGTGTGGTCGTATATCTGAAGCTACAATTCTACTCGACAAGTACTTTCCTGATGTCCTTTCCTTATCAAACCCGTTACGCTTCGAAGACACGCTAGTTCCGTCAAGCAATATGGACTTTCTCGCTCCAAACAGTGTCTACCCTTCGCATCTTGTATTGAACTTGCGAATCCAAACCTTTGTAGAAGCCTGCCGAACGACTCCCTTGGCATCTCCTTCTGATTGCGCTCACGACCCGTCCTCAGCCTCGTCCACGGAGGTTCCGGATTTGATTGATAAACAGACGGCGCTACTCAACAGTGCTCAAAAGCTTTACCCTCTGGTGAAGGTGTTGCCATCAGAACAAGACATCTCGCGATACAAAAAAGAACTAGAATCTGTCATAGGTTTACTCGCATACCCTGTCCCAGAAGAGAGCCCAGTGTCAGAGTATCTTACTCAAGAGAGAAGGGACGCAGTAGCGGCTCAGATTGACTACGCCATACTATGTAAGTTCCAGGAGGTTGCACCAGACGAACATCTATATATTTTTTGTTTGGCAGATCATGCAAAGCGGCCTGTTATCTCATATCTAGAGCTATACGCCAGATATACATCCACCATTTTGGGTATCCTCCACAATTCTGGTGTAAAACCTCCTTCAAGTTTGATCGCTCCTCCTTCCACTGCCAAGATTACGCCACATTTCAAAGGCAGGCAAGACGCACAGGAGGTAAGTCCGAAGGTTATATTCGCTTCTCTCAGGCTTATACTATGCGCAGATATACTCCTCGTTTAATTTTCAAGAATTTGTGAACGCAAGTTAATTCTTCATCTCATTCGCAGCATTTGCATTATCATTATAAGCACAATATTTCGAACTCACGGACTCTCTCGCACATATTGACCTGTATGCACTTAATCACTTGATGTATTTTACATATCTATTATCTGTCACGACTTCTACATCGTCCCATCTGCCTTCATTCAATCTAGTCAGCATCCCATCCGGAATAAAACATTCTCTCCATCCTAAGACCTGGAGTTGAGTCCAACGTCCCCAGTCGACCCTGTCAATACTTTTCAGGGTGTCGACTGACATGTGAGTGAGCCAGATGTTATACGAAAGCTCTAGTACAACGAGGGATGGACAAAGAGGGGGTAACCGGTGCAAAGATATCGAATTCTCAAGATTTATTAGGGCCAGGTGAGTTATCGTTGGAGGAAAAGCGGAGACCGTCGACATTGATAAACGAGTTGAGAGAACGATTAAAGTGTGTAAAGGATATGATGTCGATTGATCTTCACTATCCCATTGCTCACGCTTCTGAGCCTGAGTACTGAACTGGAGAAAATGATCGTGATGAATAGACGCAGACGGACCACAGACAAGAAGTTCGCCATTTGCATGACCTTCCAACCCAAGCAAAGCACGAAGCTTGGATTTGGACAGGGGATGATGGATAGCTGCATAGCGTACAAGTTCCAAGCGTAGATGTACCGGAAGGCATGTAGCAATGTATTCGATGAATTCCGGATGAGTAAGCTCTGGAAGTAATCTAGCAAGACATAGCTGAGTCAGAGACGAGATACCATTAAGGGTGAAATTTTGAGTCGAATTTCGTTCATGAAATATGAGAGACAGCGCTTCTGCCCGCCAGGTTGCAGAAGATCGGGAATCATCTCCTGATACAGTATAATTTTGCCAGCTCTTCGGAGGAGGTGGACCCGAGACTCCATGTAAATTCCTAGAGGCACTTGTCTGCCTTTGTGCAACAAGAGGTGTAGTAGACGTTTCCGAAGATGAATAATCAAGATTTATGAATCGCGCAGTAAGAGATTCTGGCGCATTGAAGTTGAGTGATCCAGGAGCGCGATTGAGGTTCTGAGAATGTCGAAATTGCTCTCCTCTACAGAAGTTGGTCAATTATGCAGTGTCAGATATGAAATTAAGACCTCACCTCAATGTGTGAAGCATATCACTGACTCTACCAGCCGAGTGTTTTGGCTGATACGTCATGTTTTTCTCGCAGCGAAGAGTTGCAGCCACCATCGCTTTGAATGTAAGATGTATCAAGACAGGGATGAGCTCTGAGGGCCTGGGCCCATGACGCAATCAGTACTGACACGTGCTGTGCTGTATATGGGGCCAAAGCTGTGCAAAATTACAAGTTCGCTTCGCAGTCCGTACTACAGACTAAGTGTCGTCGGGTTCATCTATTCAACAACACTGAACAATGATGGTCAAACTCAGCCTTCCTTTATGCGGCTAGCTCTACAACATTAGATCTTCGAGCAATCACAAGTCTCTCAAGTCCGACTTTCAACTCCTTAATGTTATAACTCCTTCCCCCTCAAATGTTGTCTTAGACAAGATTTTCTATATAAGCCTTGGTCTTTTCGCGATATTAATCCCAACAACATACACCACTACCTTCAATCTCTCTTATAACAATGTCTTCATTCGAATCCACCAACTATAGCTTCTTCGCTTACCTTTGGTGCACGATATACGTGAATATGGCTTTCGTAGCTGTAAGTATTTTTCTATCTTCTGTTCAACACTCGGCTGATCGCTATCTACTTGTTCAGAGCCTCTTCTCCACGATGGTGATTTTAATACACCCCCCTGCCGCCCCTCCTATGCCTGAACGGAAGTACGGTTTGCCCCGTCGCTTACATTCGCCCTCAGAAAGTTCAATCGCTTCACACTCATCCGTTGAATCCACTTCTTCCGACGTCACGGAAGAAATCATAACGCCGGAAACCTCAAATGAGCAGATTCCTATTTGTAAGTCAACTTCATCATCCAACTCGAGACCTTTCTAATCACCTAGATTTTTAATAGCACCCATAGCCAAGGACATTCGTCGACCAAGCCTTACCTTCCTAAACACTAGTGTCGTTCTGCCAAGTACAAAAGACTTTACTCGCCCGATGAAACCCATCGCCCGTCGCCTATCTTCATCTTCTCAAATTGTCGCTCAAGGCTTCAAGCAATCCATAATCACGCCTACATCCAAAATGTCCCAACAAATATTTCCTGTGTCAAAAGCCTCTTCTCAGAAGACTGTCAATAAGGTCGTAGCTCTGACTCGTCAAAGTGTGAAGGCGACGAAGAAGTTTGTCAACAAAAAGTGATTCGACCGAAGAGGTCGAACACCTGTTACCCAATCATGGTGATGTACACGTTGAAGATGGAAGAGCTAGGGAGGGAAGGAAGTTTGTACGAAATTTGCATGCACATGCGATCGAATTCTTTGCTTGCTTTCAATTTATACCCAATCACATTATTGTTCATTGTATTATACACCCATACATACCAATACCAGATTCTGTTGATCAACACTTCAACTTTGTGCCTGTACGATCACCAAGAACTAAATCCGCCTCAAAGTATTGTCAAAGGATGTAATTCGTATCACGCCGATAGATAGAATCAGCCGTGATTATACCATTTCTGTTTTTCTTTACCAATCTCCTAAATATGTTTAGTGGGCAAAGGCACTTGGATCATCGTTTCCGTGTCGCGATGTTAGTCAGGCAAAAACATAAATATGTGGTTTGATTCTATTATGTTTACAAAGAATCCTCCATTATGTTGGCAAACAATGCTACTTAGTCCTCGGTCTTCCGATTTTCAACACGCACGTACTATATCGCCACTATGCTGAGAATTCAAGTCCGCTCCTAGCTTGTGACTTTCGAATCTGCATTCTCCAGTCTCTCAACTCGAAACATGTCCTGAATCTTAGATACATTCAACGACTCATGAGAATGGCAACCAAAGACCGAGGCATCAACGTCTTTGTTCAACTTTCGCAGTAATCACTGTAACGCTGCAGCGTCAAGCTATAACATCATTTTTCATCGGAAAATCAACTGACATCTATGTACTTTTCAGTTTGGATTAAGTCTTGTATCTACTACAAATCCATACATTCAAGAGCCTGAACTGTACTTGCTGGGTGTACTGTTAAGGAGTTTGCACTTACATTTGGTTGCCTCTGGCTCACAAAGTTGCACTTGGGTGCCTCTGGCTTTATCCTTGGATGCTTCTGGCCTTATGCCTGGGTGCTTGAGTGATCCACTGTATTGACTCCTGGCTGCTGCTGGCTTTACACTTGGGTAATTGCTGCCTGGCTGCCTCTGAATTTGCACCTGAGCTTTGCCCATTCATTTATCAGCCATTTGTCAGCAACCCGCTAGCTCACAAAAGGCCAGGCATCACACAATGAGAAAAGATCAAAAGAGGATGTATAGCGGTGAGGATAGAGACCTCCTAATACTAGTCTAGCTACCAAGGAGAATAGACAAGAACAGAGATAGAGACTACTCTATGTTACGAATTGACTCTTTTTCATTTTCATTTTATCTATCCTATTATACTTTTTCTTTTATCTTTTCCTTTTCTTTCGTTTACATACATGTGAC